>JAOVYX010017185.1:0-22785 GCA_035668315.1 Drosera spatulata
CCCTCCTCCTCCCCTCGGACATCGAAATCGAACTCGAAATCGCCGGAGGATCGCCTCGGTGTCCGGCGCCGGATCGGAAGCTGAATTTCAGGCCGGTGATAGGGATACTGAGCCATCCAGGGGACGGGGCGTCCGGGAGGCTGAGGAACGGGTCTAGGGTTTCGTATATTGCGGCTTCGTACGTCAAGTTCGTGGAGGCCGCTGGGGCGAGGGTGATTCCTCTCGTGTATAACGAGGATCGAGAGGTGTTGTTCGAGGTGAGTGTTTGTTGAGAATTGGTCGAAAGGGCCTAATATGTGATTGATCCATTCTGTTGTTTGCTTTGTTTGGAAAGTGGTTGTGATTGTAGTGGTTGCTTTGGTTTTGGACAAGGATTAGGGGATTCATCGTGCTGTTGATGACAGTGTGATCCACAGGGTTGTCGATGGATCATTGAAGTGGATTGCGTGATTAGTGCTATGTGACAGTGAAGTAACGATGTGTAATTAGATATTGGTGAGTAGAGTTGTATGAGTCGGAGTGTTATGCAGCGGAATGGCTACGTATAAGAAATGGAAGTAATCTTGATGAAAATGTTGAGGTGAATATGTGGATATTCTAGTAATGATGAGATTTGCAATGATATATGATAGACAGTTCCTTTCTTTTACTTTAGTGGTGCTGATTAGCAAGGTGGGATTTGATGCTGCACGAGAATGATTGTAGAACACAGTTCTGCTTCCCCCTTTTCTCGAGCTTGTTTGTTTTAGGTGTCAAGGTAGTAGATTTCTCCTACTAGTTCTGAAGTTCTTTGGCTAAATGTAACCTGTTTTCTCATTGCTATTTTATTTGAAATAGACTCCCCCTTTGAAGATTCTGTTGTGATGCTCATTTGGTTTCTCATTCTTTGTTCATTTGATAGGGAATGAATGATAGATAACGGAATTTTTGTTGCCAGCTTATCTTTGCTGTCTTGTCTATGAAATTCTGATGATTTTCTTGTCCAATTCTTATGATCTGGCTCATGTATACTGCAAGCCTTTTGTGTTTTGCACATGGTTTTTTGCTCATGCATGTGTTTGCACTTCTGTATGTGAATATAGATCTTTTTATTTATTATTGTATGATTGTTATTGTTCCAGAAACTTGATTTAGTCAATGGAGTGATCTTCACTGGTGGATGGGCTAAGAGTGGTTTGTACTTTGAGATTGTTGGAGAAATATTCAAGGTAATGCGCCAAACTTGCCGCCCTGCATGGATCAATGAAGCCCCTGTTTGGGTGTTCTGATCTTTCGCCTTCAACTCCATGGCATTCCTCGACTCTGAAAGCAGACATGTTAAGAAAAGTTATTGCCATAGAGGATCAAGAAGTCTTTCCTTCTATCCGTGTTCTTAGGGGTTTTTTTTTTCTTTTTTTTTTTTAACTAATATGCTTCACTGTTTCGTTGCTTGTAGAAAATTCTACAGAAGAATGATGCAGGACAATTTTTTCCGTGTTATGCCATTTGTCTTGGCTTTGAGCTTCTAACTATGATCATCAGCAAGGTAATTATCTAGTACTTCTTTTCTATGAAAAAGGTCTGATTAAAGTTTGATATTAGTCATTTGAAGTGATTTCACGGACTAAGTTTCACGTGCTTAAGAATCCTGGTGGTAGCATATTAAGTTTCAGGCTCTATGTCTAAGGTTCGTAATAATCTTCTGTCTTGAGCATGATATCTAAATAAGATACGTATCACAATCCTAAAACATATGGTTGTCCTTGATTATCTTGTCCTTGTTGATGTTATGCTTTTGATGAAGGTAATGTTCTGTGACTTCTTTCTTGTAGAGCTGTAATGGACTCTCAGATGTGAGGTCTAAGAGCAAAACATAAACATCAACAACCCAGAGCCTAATGTCAAGCCTAATAGTGTGTCTTTTCTTTTCTTTTCTTTTTTTTCTTCTTTTGGTGCCAGTTTTAAGTAATGGTAAGGAATGTTTGCTTTGCGGAAGCGGAACTTCTATTAAGTATTCTGAAAGAAAAACCATGATTCATAATTTCTTAGTAACTTTTGGTGGTTGGAATCTGATCAACATTTTACTATGCTTGATGGTAGATGATAGCTCATTTGCTCCTACGATTAATGGCTTGTGTGTGCCCATGAATCAAATACTTGAAGTTTCTTTGTCATACATATTCAAGATGAGGTAGGCTGATTATCTTGATATCATATGTGGGAAGCTGGGCATAATTAGCTTTTTATATGACGATAAGCTCCTTTACATTTGGGTCATATCCTTGAACAGTAATCAAACATCTGGGCCTTGAATCTGTTGGTTTGTATCGTGCACCATGCACATGAGTGCTTGAGTACCTTCTTGTGTGCATTGTGATCGCATCAAGAGCTTTAGTTAGCTTTTTTTTATTTTTTTCATGAGCTGCGATATATAGTGCTGACCTACTTTCATGGTGATCTTAACTAGCTGCTTTCCTAAATGGTAGACACTACATGGTAATACATTCACCTCTTTGATTTTTATGTCTCTCTTTCTGCTATCCCCACTGTGCCTTCTTGTGTTCCTCTTGAATCTACTTTCCAACAATAAGCTCTTAATTACAAATATTTAGGAAGCAGCTCTACGCCAAGCTTTTTAATATCAATTTAAGATCATCAGACCTTGTTCCTTTTGAATGTAGGATGTTAACATTCTTGAAAAATTCCAAGCAACAGATCAAGCATCTACCCTGCAGTTTGTAAAAAGTGCCAGCATAGAAGGAACTGTATTTCAGAGGTAATGTAGGTACTTAAGCATAGTACTCGTTGCAGTAGATGGATATATTCTGGCGTGTCTTAGATCAATTTGCTAATGTTAGATATGTTTAAACTGATATATGCTGTTACATTCATCTGAAGTAATGTGTTGGTGTCTGCCATATACTTTTATATTTAATATAATTGATGAAATCCTGCATATATGGCGTTGAAATGAGAAAACTGTGTCAAAAAATTTAGGGACCCCAGCACAGAGTCAAGATTGATTGATGACAAAACAGTTTAACTAGTTAACTACTCCCTTCGTCCCAGATAAATTACGAATTACTAAAAATGGACGTCCCATATAAATTACAATACTTTCTTTTAGGCAACTTTAAAATGCCAAAAACCCAAACTACCCCTACTTTATATCATATCATCTTTTCTTTCATTATTTTTTCCTCTCTTCATCCGCTCACAATTTCTTCCACTCACTCACAAGGATATAAAGATAAAATATCACAAAATCAATGCATTCCTTAACAATCGTGTCAAGTCTATACATCACAATTTATTTGGGACGGAGGGAGTATATCAGTCAACGCTTACAGAAAAGTTGGAGCTGTGGTTTGTGGAACAAAGCCAATATGCTGGGTAAACTAAATATGAGAAGCAAGATAACCTATATTTGTGTCTTGCACATAAGATTCTTTAGTTCATAGAAGTAAAATTCACAGTTCACTCATGCTGATCTCTGCGGATCCAATTTTACTTTTTATTTTGAGAATCTATCTTGCTTCATTTGATCCTTTTATCAAATAGAAACTTCCTCATGAATTATTGTAGAAATCAAATGCCAATATACAATCGATTATATTTGGAGCATAATTCATAACACTTCTAATTTTTGTTCTTAATTCTACAAAATCCCAATCAATCTGTTTGATGGTTTTGTCTGCATAGCACAAATAGTTTTGGTGCATTACGTGCTTTCCTGGTCGAAAAAAAAAAAAAAAAAAAAACCCATCATAACGGAACAAAACAAAAATGAAGAAGAAAGGAAAAAAAATAAAGAAAAAAAAGGAGCTAATTCTTTTTTGTATATTTCTTTAGTGTGAAATGCAAGGTCTTGAGCAACTTCTTGCTTATTGTGAAATGTTCTTTTATTTTGGATGCAAAGTTTGTTACTTGACTTCTGTCTTTATCTTTGTGTCCTTTTCTAATTGTGTCGTGCATTTTGGGTTTGGTACTTTTTCCCCCTTTTTTCTAGTCAACTCTCAAGAATATGCTATGGTTTCATCCTGTGAAATTTTCAGGTTTCCTCCAAAATTGCTGAAGAAGTTGAGTACAGATTGTCTTGTCATGCAAAATCATCAGGTACGGTGACCATTCCATTGCATTTTACATATTATGTCTTCAATCTATCTACGTTTCCAGGCATTTATGTTGCCTCTTCTCATCACTGCTCGATGTCCCTGCAGTAGCTTTGGTGTTGGCTATGAGCCACGCACGATAATCATCTATGATGTAAGATCATTTAACTTGTGGATTTCTACTAGGGACTACATAAATGTTCTATGTTGGGTTCCTGTGGTCTTTCACAGATGTATACTTTGAAGAGTAGGACAGACTTTGTTGGTTCATAAATCATCCTCCTTGAGGTCTGCGATACTTTGTTTAGAGAATACAAAAATCTGAAAGATAGGAAAATATGAAATCTTTAATAAAAGCTCGAAGAGAATAAATTATAAAGAGATAAAGCAACTTCCTTAAGAGAATCAACACATCCTCTCACCTCCACCTTCCAGATTGGAGCATGTACATGTCCAACTTGAGCATATATCGACCAAACAACATCCTATTTACTGTCTTTCAAGTGAAAACATGAGTGACCCCAAAAACATCATTTTGAAAAATAATAAATCGAGCAGAGGGAGTTTATGAATATTGAGATAGTGAGCCGTAAAGGAATACTTGTAGATTGGCTGATAACTGAAACCCCGGAACTGTGGCTTATAAACATTAGGGAACCAATGTAGTTGTGGGGAGAGAGATGATTTGGTTGGAAGCAAGAAAATCAGTCTCTCCTGCCAGTGCCTTTGGTTGCCCTACTGTCGATGGCAGGTGCAAGGTAGCTCAAACTATGATTGGTGGCTGGACTGCAATTTTCTCAGATACGTCAGAGAAAATAAGATGAAATGCATTAATCGACAAAAACACTATTTCGAAGAACCTTCCTTTTGTCTCCTTATTAGTGGTAGCCTGTTTTGTGTGTCATCATTTTAATTTACGCTTCTAGGGGTACAGAATAAGCTCAGTAGTTTCCTTATCATTTTGCAAGATGACAGGTTCTTTTCCTTCGTGGTAGCCGTCTTAATGTCATCTCGATAAGTTGATCCATGGTATTGATTTTGGTAGGTTGTGTAGAGCACAACTGTTTGCTTGTAACTGATTGATCTGCTACTTTAATCCTTAAAGAGCTTTCTTCTCCGTCTTTATAACTGTTACTGTTTGTAAATTCTGTTACGTAGCATGCCTCTAAATATAGGTTATAGATATTCGTGTTATTTACTCTGCGTTGACTAGTCCTTTTTTCTTGCAACAGTTTGGTATATCTCGAGAGAGATTTGAAGGGAATGAGCGACTATCTAGCTTCTTTAATGTCTTGACTACTAGTACCGATGAGGAAGATAAGGTGCTTTGAGACCATCCCCGGGCTTCCGGTATCAGATAAAGGGTGCTTCCCCTCTTTTTATATTAGATCGATGCCTATCTTTTACTGATGCTTTCAATTGTGTGATTGTCTTTCAGCCATATATCTCTACCGTACAAGCACAAAATTATCCTATTACAGCCTTCCAGTGGCATCCTGAGGTGAAGTCTTCATCCCTTTTTTTCCTTTTCTTTTCTCATTCGTGTCACATTCGTTTCATACGTGATTTGAAAGCCATTTTCAACGTTGTTGATTTATTTATTCAGTGAGTACAATCCAAACATGTCTAGTCGTGATTGTTGAGCTTGCACAGTAGTTTATTTGTGCGACACAGGTTTAGTTTTGCTTTTGTTGCCGCTGACATTCCTCTATTGTGACTCCATCGACAGAAAAATGCTTTTGAGTGGGGCCTATCCATGATTCCACACTCTGAAGATGCAATTCAAGTTACACAACACGTTGCGAATTACTTTATCAGGTAGAATGCTGGTTTTCTTTGTGATTGATCTCTCCCATACTGTGCAGATTAATGATGTAGAATGTAGATGCAATTTTGATTGACAGCTTAGCAAGAAGCATCTTTCTTCTGTCTGTTGCTTAAACTTAGTGAGCCACTGAGCTGCATGCGTAGTAATGGTAGATTCATCTGGTGCATCATTAATCATTTGAGGCCTAAAAAGAGTTCTGTTTTTGTATGCTGTTAGTCCCATGCAAATGCTTTGTCCAGACACATAGTTCCCGTAGTCCAGAGGATTATTTAGGGCTGGTTTACTTATGCATATAGCTGGATGGTTTTGAAGAGTGGTCTTCTGTGCAAATATCACCGGCGAATGATGTTACTGTCGTGCAGTGAGGCAAGGAAGTCATCCAACCGCCCACCTGCTCAGAAAGTGCTCGATAACCTGATCTACAACTATAGTCCCACGTACTGTGGCAAGGCCGGGTAAGCCCCCATGTCCGATTTAAGTGGCTTGAATCTGCCTAGCAGAAAACTATGCTGATTTCTTGTACTTTAATTACAGGAAAGGATATGACGAGGTTTATATCTTCTCAAAGCTGTGAACCTGCTGTTGTAGAGAATGAAGCTTGATGCAGTAGAGTAGGATCATTGAACTTGATGCATTCAGGATTGAAGGAATTTGTAATATAAATTATTGACCTTGGACTTCTTGTACCTTGTACTATAATTTGTAGTATTGTCTGTAACATAAATGATGTACTTGGGATTGCTTATGGCAAAGAATAATCGAAACTTAAGACTTCTTACCAGCGGGCTTTTCTATGCTGGTTGCAACTTCTTGATCAGCTTATCAGCACTTCCTTTTGATTGACGAATTCAGTTATTTTTTCCCCCCTGGCATGAAGAATGGTGATATCCCCAGGGGGGAATTTGTTACATTCAACATTATCTATACAGATGTGTAAAATACACAAGACTTGTCCGAAGATGTCAAATCTAATCGCTTGTTATGTAGTCTTTTGCAACTGCCGTAGAAAAGCATGATGCGAGTTTGTCAAGGAATGGTCAGAGCATCCACAACAGATATCAAATTTCACCATCAAACTCTGCAATAGCTAGAAAAACGCTG
This sequence comes from Drosera spatulata, assembly GCA_035668315.1. Classification (NCBI taxonomy): domain Eukaryota; kingdom Viridiplantae; phylum Streptophyta; class Magnoliopsida; order Caryophyllales; family Droseraceae; genus Drosera; species Drosera spatulata. Next base: position 7,021 of record JAOVYX010017185.1, read on the forward strand.
AGAACAGAGGAACAAGGAGCAAAACGATCTCATAATGGAGGCATCCTTTTTGCACTCAAAATGTGAAAAACTGGATCTGGAACTACTCTCTAGCTTTGTTTTTTCTTTCCTTGTTTTTGTTTTTTTGTTTTTTTTTTCCTGATTTAATGTGTGCTTCAAGTTTATCCCATTGTGGACTCCTCAATTCAGAGTCTCTCCAAATTTGTGAGCTTCTCGTTTGAGTTAGGTTTTCTTGTGTATGGAGAGTCATTTCATGACATTGTTTGTAGATGCTCATTGGTTGTGAATATATTGTTCTGATTCCATAGTCCCCTAATGTTGAAAGAAAACCATACAAATCCTACAAGTTAAATAAAATATTACAATAACGTAATTTGAATAGATTATGATTGTCATTATTAAAAAATTATATCAATATGTATTCGATTAATGAAACCGGTTTCAATACCTAATTTGATATCAATATAGTTTCCCAAACTTTGAAGACAACCTCTCTTTTAGTCTTTGTTGTTGGTTTTGTCCGTATATATTCTTTTTTCTCAGATTTTGTAAATCTTTGTTATCATCATTGTTGCTATTTGTTTTTCCCCTCAACTCCTCAACAGTGTGTCACTGGCGGGAAATCTTCAACCCTAATCACATGCATTTGGCCCCCGAGATTCACTCTCCTCTCTTCACTCTCTTTCAACCCCCTCCATCTGCTGTGCTGTGGTGTACTGCGGTGGGCTGGTTGCGAATCCGCCCTCGAATTCAAGGATTCTAGCTCCTTCGATGGAAACCCTAGGGATACTGAACGAGATCGAGCCCCTCGTCTGCGATCACCGTCAAGTGGTATCATCTCTCGCTTTTCCCTCGATTCATTCTCTGTTAGCTTAAATTGATTGATGCTCGTGGTTTTTGAAGGCCAACCTGGGATCTTTTTGGCAGAATATTTGTTCATTGGTGGATTTTGTGAAGTAAATAAGGGGAAATGAGGAGTTTGGTTGGTTTAGGTTTGAGTTTGGGTAGATTTACGATGAAGTTGTTCATGTGTAGATTGAATTGGTTGGTCTTGTGGTGATTGGTGATTGTTGATTTTGTTGGTGAAGTACGAGGAACAATGGAATTGGTCGGTTTATTGTAGTACATGAAACTTGAAAGTTCAAGAATTTTGGCTTTTGGATTTGAAAATGTTGAAGTAGGAGTAGCCTCTGTGTTTCATGGTATGGGGAAATATGATATTGGGGGGTTTCCCAAGTGGCTTTTCGGTATTTGACCTGGCATTAGGTTGTTAAGGAATGCTGCTGGATGTGGGTGAAAAGATTTCGGGAGAACTCATGAGGGCAGAGTTTGTTGCCGGTGCTATGACTTGTGTGATGTAAAATTAAATTCAGGTTTCAATTCCATTTCTTAGATTTGGCTTTTTAGTTGGGAGCCAAGCATCTGATTTTAAAATGGCAAGAACATGGCAAATGACTCATGGTGAGGTGAGAAAGACAAATTTTCAGTAACAAACATGGGGATGTCCAAGGACAGTTGTAGGCAAGATATGGTCTTGGAATTTTATGATTTGAGGAATGCTATGGCAGCTCATGGATTCTTCAGCTTATTGCTGTTATTGCAAGTTCTATGGCAGTGTGTCTTATCATTTTGAGTTTTTCACGGTTGATCCTAGAACTTCTGATGTAAGCAAAGATTTAATATGATAGTTCTCAGGGGTGTTGCACAAATGTCAATGATATAGGAAAATTTAAAAGGTCACATAGCAGTTCTGGTTATAAACACTGCGTGAAGGTTCTATATTCCAAGTAGATTGTCTAACCTTTTCAGTGTCAATAATGTTTATGGTGTAATAGTTATCGAATCAGGGGCATCGATATTCGATACTGTGTGTATTGTTGCGTGGATCTCTGACCAGTGCCCCCTTACCTTCTCTTGGTTTGTCAATGCATTGGCAGAAATTTCATTGGTAGAAAAAATCGAATGTTAAGCATGATAAATTTTGAACAATAAAGTTGTAATGTCTTTACGATGTTTTTAAGGAATCCTTATCATTTCCTTCTCGTTATGCCACTAACTCTTCGGGTTGCCCTAGTTTTGGTGAACTTGTAGTTTACTTATTTACTCAAAATTTGCTGAGATGTTATTGTGAAAGCCTTTGATTTTCCCAGGTTTCCTACAAGTGTTTGAGTCGAAACTTTTTGGTATCATCTAACGCTGCAAAGAAGTAAGAGTTAGCTACATGTTATTTTTTTATTTTGTGTGGCTTATCTTCCTCCGGTTTCACCAACATACTAAACTTGCCTTTCTAGGTTGCTTGAAGAGTTTGTTATAAAACACGGTGATGGATTAGAAGTGGTATATACTGTCACCGGCTGGTTGAAGAATGATTCTCCCACTTATCATGTCCGGCTTGTTCCTAGGTCCAAGCTTGCAGGTTGAAACTTCTCTAATGAGTAAGATGCTCATATTCTTTGTCATTCTTGGTTTCTGGTAGAGGATTCCTGATATTCACAGCAGCGTGCGTGTCAGTGATAACTTAAAAAACTGACCGAACAATTTTCGTTGTTATTTTTGTCTCTGAAAGATGATTTGATTTTGAAGAGTTAAGAAACTAAATTTGTGTAGCATTATCCCTGTACTGTCCAAAAATCCCCACTCGTCTTCTGTTGAATATAGAACCTGTTTTTGACTTGCTTCTGTTACGAAATAGTATAGGAGAAGAGAAGAGAAGAGGATTTTTATTGATGCAGACATACTCTATATTTATAGAGTAATCAAATACAAGATAAAAAAAGATTACAATAGGAAATAAGTAAACTAGAAAACATAATATCTAAGTAATAATTCTAAAGTAGGAAACATGGATATTCTAACAGAAAATAATACTCCCTTCGTCCCAAATTGTAAGGAACAGCTTGAAAACAACACTTGCCGAGACGAAGTTTGACCAGCGTCGTGGGACGATCAAACGTCATTTTTTGGAAAATTATAGTGAAACACTGATGAAAATTTAAGTTACGTACTTCAACGTGATGCTAATGATATAATATTTTTGTGTTATTAAGACGACAAACATAACTTTTCGAAATGCGTATTGAATAGTACAATGATTGGTAATGTTGCTTATAATATGGGACAGAAGGAGTACATAGTAAAGTCTTAATAATAATCTATTATTCTAACATCGCCTTCAAGTTGAAGTATCTTCAACTTGTGACGAAGTCACAAAAGTAGAAATTGAACACTCTCAGTAGAAAGCCACAACAATAGACAAGAGAATTCGAAATCACAACAGTAGATGACAAACACTTCAAAAACACAAAAGTACATAAAAAACACTTCGAAGTCACAGCAGTATATGACAAATACTCCGAAGCCGTAACAGTAGATAATAAACATTTTGAAGTCACAACAGTATATGACAAACACTCCGAAGCCGTAACAGTAGATAATAAACACTTCGAAGTCACAACAGTAGATGACAAACACTTCAAAATCACAAATAGATAAGAAACACCTCCGTTAGGAAGCCACTATAGCTTTTAAGAAATACTCGTCAGGAAGCTGCATCATGACAATTGTATAAAAAACAGCAGCAACAGTTGTAGAAAGTAATAGCACTTTGTAGGAAACAATAACAAAGATTTGTATTTTGATCCGGTGGGTGGCAGATTAGATCAGGCCAGGAACAAAGGCTCCAATACCCTGTTACGAAATAGATAGGAGAGGAGAAGAGGATTTTTATTGATGCAAACATACTCCATATTTGTAGAGTTGTCAAGTAAAAAATAAGAAAAGATTATAATAGGAAATAAGTTAACTAGAAAATATAATATTTAAATAATAATTCTAAAGTAGGAGGCATGGATATTCTAACATGAAATAATATCTAGAGTGATCTTAATAATAATCTAATATTCTAACAGCTTCCTTTAGGTAGAGTTTCCAAGATGAACTATTAGCTCACAACTTATAGAGGTCCTAAGCTGAGGGGGTGTCTGATAGTCTGTAATTCATCCAATATAATTATTGCATAATGTACTGCAGTAGTAATGTGGCTCTCTAGTAAAGATGAGAAATATGTTCTATCTGATTTTTGGAGTACTTTTACCCTCGTAATTTATTTTTCCTGAAGGCCTCCACTTTTCTGTGTTTTCGCCAGTTTTGTTTTCATAGTCATTTTCGGAAATTGTGCTCATCAGTTGCATTTCATACTGCACTAGTTATCTTATTTAAGTCCAGGGATTGGAAAAACCTCTCAACTATGATAAAAAAAAACTGCAGATACATGAATGCTGTCGATGTGATTTGCATTTCCACAAAATTGGTACACTCATTTCTTAAATATATGCAGAAGCCAAGAAGGATTTCGATGATAATTGTTCAGTCCACGTATACAGTGTCCAAGCTTCTTTTCCTAAGGATCCAGCTGCCCTCTGGAATGCAGAGTTTCTTCAAGCAGCAGAACTTTTTAAGCACCTATCTGCGGCTGATAATTGTCTCAGGGACAATAGGTACTCACCTTTTTTTTTTTTTTTTTCTGGGTTGTAGAGAAATCACAGGATTCAGATTCCCTTCACAACTTTTACCTCTCAGATGATTTCAGTTCTCCTAGAGGTGATTTCCTTTGGTGTTTATGATGGACGTCTGTGTTCATTGAATCATCGACGCAACAAAAATGGTTGTCATTGAGGAAGAAAACACCATTAAATTTTATTCTGCCCGTCTGGCATTGTGACTTGATTGAAGTCCAAACTGATTTTGAAGTCTTCGTATTGTGGTGACATTTGTTTCATGAGTTTTCTAAAATTTTATTTCTTTCGCTTTTCAGGTTCTCTGGTATTTTAAATTCTGCCGTGAAGTTTAATATTGAAGATGGACTACTCAGTAGCGATGCGCCTTAGTCCAGAAGTGGAGCCTCGGCACCTTCAGGAGTTGGTTCTTCAAAGCGCACCGAGTCCTTCCCACAACCTCAGCCAAACAAAGTGCAGGAATCGTGCCCTAAGGTCGGCCTTCAATCTTCAAGGGTAGCTGGCCCTGTCAAAATCGAAAGCAATAAAGCTAGATCTCTTGATATAGCAAGCAAGCTCACAACTTCTAGTTCTAGAGGGAAAAGTCCTCTCCCTGCTAATAGTAAAAAGAGTGGTCAGAACTCTGCAAGTTCCATGGTGAGTGAAGGTTCGTTGGCAAATATGTTTGGCCGTGCATCCATGAAGGTGAAGTCTGTGGATGCCTCCAAAAAAGCAGACATTGTCACTTCAAATACGAATGGTACATCTCTTCATTTACAATATTTTAGCCTTGTCCCGTGTTTTGAATGCAGTCTGGAAAGGTTTCATCATTATTATTGGCAACTTTTAACTACTGATATCTATTTTTGTTGTTGGTGCCGTAGTTAGTGCAGAGGCTCAAATTTGTGAGCAGGAGGCATTGGATGGTGGGAGCAGTGATGATGATGGACAGAATGCCAATTTCAGGAGAGCTTCAAATGGTGATGGTAAGAAGAGAAGGGTTGTACTTGATGACTCTGATGGAGAAGATATTGAGAATGCTGAGAAATCAGGATTACCTGACCCACAATCTGGGAAGTCGTCTCTAGATCAGAAACTGAATAACAGAACCACAAATCTGGGTAATAGCAGTTCAGATGAAAGGAGGGAAGACAAGATAAAAGTCAAGCAGGAAAAAACAAGTTATGTCAAGGATAAGCAACCTTCAATTGACAGAACTTCATCTCTTCAAAGTGGAATGACGATGGATGCGGCCTTGAAGACAGTTCAAGGCAGCTGTTTAGTTGACAGCGAGAATGAAAAGGATAAAGTGGTGGAAGACATGCCAGCTTTACTGAAAAGACGGAAAGTTCTGAAGACAAGGATTGATGAACGTGGCAGAGAAGGTAAATTACTGTCCTAAGTTTTGTCTTTACTCTTTACTCTATTGATACTAATTTAATCAGGATTTCAATTTCAAATTACTATGGTATCAATGTGTTCCTAGTTCCTGCCTATGAGGCCGATAGGGAGGCATTAGGGGCCTTCCTGTGTGGAAAAAATTATCCTCTTAGGCTATTTTGGCTAGAATCAAAAAGTAGAATGAGGGGGAATAATAAGAAATGAGGGTAATTGCTTAGTTTACCGCTTTATTCAATAATCCCAAAATATCAGACCTACTGAGGAGTGTCCATGGTAACCATCAGATTGGCGTCATAGACTCATAATGTTATCTGAAGAATGGGGTTGAAGAGCAGCTTCCAAACAAATTGATTGCCGAGAGCAGGCTCCAACAAAGCCATGATATTAGAAGCTTTTCCTAATAGAGGTTGATATGTATCTACATCAGTATTTCAGTACAGAAACTTTATAGGAAAGTTTTTCACCACCACTTACGGATGTTTATCACAGATCCTTTTAAGCTTGTGTTCCTCAGAATCAGAGTCACAAAGGAGAGACAGGTGGTGTCAATGTCCATGGGTTCATTCAAGAGATCGGTGTCATACCGCCTTAAGCGTGACTTCACTCATATTATCTTCTATCTGTGCCACCCGGAATGTAGTAAACCTATCCCTATAATATGGTCCATCTTTGTGGTTCATGCTAAACTTCATGTGGCCTATGATGTATAACAATCTTGTACCCTAATACAACTGATAGCTATGTCCGATCAGAATTGCTATGCTCTCTATTGCAACTTCTGGTCAACTTATTTATGTTTGAACATTAATGTGGTTGTGTTTTGTTGATTTATTTTCGCCAGTCACCGAGGTTGTTTGGGAGGGAGAAGAGACACAGGTCAAGAACAGCAACGAAAATGTCCCAAATAAAGCTGAGAACCTTGCAGCAAAAACCGAAAGCAATACCGTGGCAAATCCTGTCAACAGGTAGATCAGCAATCTCAATATCTCAAAGACCCATAATGTTTTAATCTGTGTTTGATCGCTGTTCCATGTTCATCTCAGGCCTGCTGTGAAGAAGTCACCTGCAGTTGGAAGCTCTGACTCATCGCATCCAGTAGGTAAAGGTGGAAACAAGAAGGGCGGAAATGTAAAGGATCCGAAGCAAGGGAACATTCTATCTTTTTTCAAGCGTGTTTGAGTCAGTAGCTTTGAATTGTAGATTAATATCATGAAGAGTTCCTGTTCCAAGTACTATATTGTTCACCTAGAAATTGTTCATTTCCGATGGTCGTGTTAGAGAAACATCATAATATGTTGTATGACAATCACCGTGAGTGTACTTCTGTAATTTTTATATGTTCATCAAATCAGTGAGATTCCGGATGCCGTTCAAGTGGTGTTGCTAGAGCTATGGCGTTTCAGCTAGCGGCTCGTTGAGAAAAGTCTTTACTCCTAGAACCCATGATCAAAAGATTATGCTCATTTTAAAAGGGTTTTAGTCATTCCAACACGGATGAATGTGAAATTCAGCATCCATTCATCAGCACTTGAATACATTCATCACATGCGATGCCTCATTCATTCAGATTTCAGAGTGCATGAACAAGCTACAAGGAACCATATAGCATGAGCGATTCAACACAGCATATTAGAAAATAGGTCAGGGACGGGCGAAGATCAGCCTTCCAAGTAAACTTAGATCAGTTCTGTTACGCATACATTATCTCGGAAGCCAGTGACCTGGTGGATCTGATCAAAATGCCTCACTTTCACCATCTAGTCAGCATCGGTACAAGTCGTCTGAGCCATATTTGGCCCGGAAAGTGTAAGGGGCAAACTTGGGTTCATCATGGTTACCTGCCTTGGGCTCAACAGGGTTCGCCTCTGGCCTCAATGGTCCGGGCGCTACCTCTCCGCTTTTCTCCCTGTGGCGATGCTTGGTTCTTTCCTTCTGACTTTTGAGTCTTACTTGGTTGCTGTATGATGGGATCTCACTTGATCCATAAAATTCAGCATAGTCCTGTCTTTTTGATCTATGCTTGCTCGGCATTGAAGGATCCTTCAAGCTGGTTGATCTGATATCCGTGGCTTTCATTGCTGTATGTTTATCAGAGCCTGAAGGGTCCTTCAAGCTGCTTGATCTTAATTCCCCAGTTTTCATTGCCATGTATTTATCAGCAGCAATTGGAGGCCGGAGCTGTCCCACCTCAGAGCGAGGTGCAGGGGCCTTCAGCTTCTTAGCCGAGTGAGCCTCAGATTTGTCCTCGGGCATCTTGAGAGAATCTTTTAGTGGAGTAAGGTTCTTGCTACGCCTTACGCTGGAGGGGATCAAGTAGAGGAATATACTTCCCATTCCTTCTAGAGAAAGCTTAGACAAGTCGACAATCAGCTGGCTAAAAGACGGCCATCCAGCGATTTGCTCCTCCTTTACCTGCTCTACAATGGGAGTATGGACCGTTTTCTCTGGTTCAGGTTGGTCAGCTGAAGAAGCTGGCAGCTACATCAAACAAACAAAGCACATGGATGTTCAAGTTAATATCAAATCAATATTTGAATGTCGAAACCAGTCTTAGCCAACTTCATCAAACGATTGGCTATTTTTTTTCATGGATATGACAAATTATTGTATCTGTGTAGCCAATTTCATCAAATGGGACAAAAATTACCAGGAGAAGATTTTTGCTGGAGGGAAAACATTAACAATTGCGACTCTTAGAATCAAAATTCGAGAAACAAAGATCAGTCATTCCACTCAGAAAATGTCTCAAGTCATTTCAGTTAGCATATTTTATAGAGTTACGAACAAAAGCAAGAGAAGGTTTGAAAACAAACTTACAATCCTCGTGAAGAGAGAAGGACCTAGTCCTTGTTGAAGTATGCATGTAGCATATCCTACCAGGATAGCACCAATAACCATGAAAATATCTGTGAGAGCATAAAAGCCAGCATCAAATAGCACATCCAAATATCCAGACCTAGATACAACCATGTCTCCGTGCAAGAAACTCGGTAGAGTTTATATCAATGATATTCACAACCCGAAGATTCTAACCTGATCCTGTGATTGAACTGGATTGAGAATCACAATCTTCATGGTTGAGAGAAATTTGTCGAAGTGCAGCATTACCTCTGTCAACAACTAGCAAAGAACATGTACGATGGATATACACCACATCGAAATCAGAGGAGAACTTAGCATCCTCACCAGGTCCGTCACTGTAGCCAGGAACACTTGATTTTCCTCCAGCAATGGTTGTCACTCCTGTAAAAGAGGGAAAGAAAAAAAGTAGCAATGAGAACATGTGAAAGACTCTCATGACATGAATTTGAGATAAAATAAGCTAGTTCTGTTACCAGTTGCTTAAAACCATGAGCAAAAACTAAGACAGAAAGCACGACCGAAGGCACTAGTACACACCTGCTTCTCCAATCTTTCTTATGGCAAGATTCACAGTATCAGCAACATATACATTTCCTTTATCGTCCACAGTAACTCCTTTCGGATGATCAAAACGAGCATCGCTTGGTTTTCCATCTATATGCCCTGTCTTACCTTCAAATGATCCAGCCACCAGCCTCGCCCGACTATCTGCACCAGATAATGACATCAAAGGCAAAGCAAGTAGAATATTAGCAAAGCACTCAATCTCCGGATACATATCATGTTGCAAGCTACCCATCATACAGAAATAACAATTTATCTACACTTATTGATTGTACATGTTTCGTCAACCAGGACTGCGCTTCTGACATAAAAAGCAAATCTCGATTTTTTAAAGTTCATTTACCTTGAGGAGAAGCTGCAGGAAAATAACAGAGTTTCTCCACCAGGCACAGAACATTATTCAGCTACCAAGCATCAAAGACACTCTGTAGCCTGAAAGCTTTTCAATCAGTTCTTTCTTATGAATCATGGACGAAGCTGAAGGTGTCACTTAGAGGCTAAAAAATAAGTAGTATGCACTTAATGAACATCAAAAGCGAGCATGACACTATCTACACAGTTTTTGAAACTAGGATGTGAACATCCCGCGACTAGGCCAAACAGCCATAGACATCCCATACGAACTACATAAGGATAAAGAACCAGCTGATATAGTATTAGAAGCTATTGGGTTGCACACATTCAACATTGGTCCATATCCTACCTTTGATAATCATAACAAGCACTATAAGCATTGAACTTTCGGTAGAACCCAATACGAAAACCAAAATCGAGATGCAAGAGAACATACATTGTGAAAGCGGAGGCGTGATTCTAACAATGTTGCTATTCTCCGAATCGACAGCAAAGAGCTCCCCATCTCCAGAGACCCTAATAGAGTAAGGAACAACTCCAAGAGCATTCCCTTCCACAACTGTCTCCACCAAGTAACCATTCTCAAACTGAAGCACATTCCCATCTGCAACACATCACCACAAACCACAAAACACCCACCTCATTCTCATCAGTTCCCACTCATTTAACCATTCCACCACCACAATTGCAACGAAACAGATAACCCATTTGCCCCAAACCGCGAAATCTAAACAATCTCACCTAATTGGGTTGATTTTGATGCGGATTTTGTCAATTTGACAAGGGAAGACAAGTGCTTGATCAACGGGCCTGAAATCAACCAAATAATTTCTCAAACCAAATAGCCAAATGGAAACTACCCACATGAAAATAACCAAGCACGGCACAAAAGGGTATCAGAAATAGGAGTTTACCAGCAGGTGAAGCAGCTGCAGCATGTGAAGAGGATTGGATAAGCAAAATGAACGAAAGGGCACACAAGGGATGAACCAAAAAGGGATTTTTCATGGTATTTTTGACCAAAAATGATGAAATGAGATGGAGATGAAGTGATTCTAGAAATGGATTTTGAAGAGAATGATACTGGAACAAGTAGACATTGATGTTGAGCGACTGTTTTGAGGAGAGAGAGTGAAAACAGTGAAGTTAAGAGATGAGGAAAGTGGAAACCCTTTGTTGAACAGGAACAAGAGAAAGAATTTGGCTTTTCTGGTGTCAGAAAGTGATCAAACGGCCACAAAATTCACTTTCTGTTATGTTTCCTAATGATATGGATATCATGTTACTTGAATCATCATTTGGCGATGTGCGTGGACTGTCGTCTACGAAGAAAAGGTGCGTAATAATTGAATGAACTAGTCACAGTAACAAAATTTTGTAGAGGGACAAGTTTGTAAAAATTAAATTTTTGACCATAATATCGTCTATATTATAATATCAAATTAAATAACTAACTCTAAAAAAAAAAAAATTGATGATATAAAATGAGATCTTTTAGTTTTATCAAAAAAAAGGAGGAGGATATTTTATAACTTTAAAAGCTAATTATACCTAATTAGCTTAAAAAATAGGGTCTTTATGCCTTTAAAAGTTGAAGGGTGATTAGTGACTGTAATAGTTCTAATATAAGTATTAGTTTCCGATGCTAATAATGTTGATTATTTTTCGTCTTCACTTCTGATCATGCCCACTTTTGGTCATTCCTACATTGTCACACTAGCTTTTCCTTTCCATGCAGATACAACAATGGACCAACATTGCAATCCGTTTCATCTATCAAAACAGTGTTTCAGTAACTTAAACATTGAACACAATATCAATAACTACTCACATTAGCTTCATCGAGTAAATGAATCTATCAGCAGTTTCATTTCCTCCTATACCACATACTACCTGCAAAACTTTCCTGTAAGCTGAACCTTCTTCTAATTCATTCACACATTCACATACCCATTTGATCATTCACCAATATTTTTCATCCTAGGGTTCCATGCCAAGCATCATCTAGACGTATATCGGATCGAATACTATAGTACTACTACGAAGGAACAATCTTTGTTAGCATAACAGCATTGACTGAAAAGAACAATGGGAGGCGGATTTAGAGCGGTTCATCTAGTTAAGCCATTTCTTCACATACTACCGGAGGTTAAAGGCGCTGAGAGGATGGTATCTGTTATTATTTGACGTTGACTTTTTAGATTTTTATTCCCAATAAATAGACCCTTATTGTGTAGAAAATAAGATGAGAGAGAAACTAGGATTTTCAGAGCGATACACAGGAGAAAGCGATCTCAAAAGAAAATCTCTGTAATCTGATTAGTGAGTTTTTCTTTCCGTGGGTTTTTTTCTTCCATTTGAGGATTTTTTCCACGTAAATCTGATGTCGTTTTTCGTTCCTGTTATTTATTAATTGTGCTTGTGAATTGATCGTTTGCCTGCTGGATTATAATTCTAAGATTGTTTGGAGATTTAAATCGTAATAATATACAAGTATTCATCTTGAGGAGATACTAAGTTACTTTGTATTGCGAATGTGGCTGTTGAATTATTTGTAATGTACATGGTGTGTGTTAGTATCGTTGTGGTGCTGATTAATTATGAAAATATGTAAAGGAGATGTTTTGTGTTTAATGAAATTTGCAGGGTTGATGAAAATTTTAAACTTTTAGAAATTAGTATTTAAAAATAGCTACAAAAATCATAATGGATAAAAAAAGATTTAGAAAATTTGTTGAATTCATAAAATGCTTATCCTTCACGAAATTACATATAAACTAGAATAACATCCGCGCATCACACGGGTTTCTCGATATATTTTTTCTTATTGTTTTCATTTTCTCTAATAATAGTTCAAACCTCAATGTGAGGTCACAATATTCTCTACTAAAATAAATAAATAAAATAAACTATTTGTAAGATCAACGCTTAAACTTTTCTACAACGTAGTAATCTTAATACTACCTCTGTCTCACATATTGCACGTGTGTCGATACAAAGTTTGACACGCGTGCAATGACGTTCAAACGATGTTTTTTTTTAAATTTTTCGTGAAGCATCAATAATAGTATAAATTACATACTTTAACCTAATACATGTTACGGGACGATCAGACGTGATTTTATATAAAACAAGATTTATATTTATACATATATAATAATATAAGATACGTACATGTTATAAAATATATGGGACGGAGGGACTAATTTTTAAGGTCTAAACCACAAACAATGTCCTTAATAATTTAGGCACCTGCATGAAAATTCAACAACTTGAAATAAAGATAGCGAAAATGATATGACATCAAAAAACTCAAAATTTTGAACTCAACAACTTCCCGAAGCATTACTGTGAAACCTAGTTAGTGCTTCTGATGATGTAAAAACCTATTTCTTGCTTAATTTTTTAAGGGGTATGAATAAGGATGAATGGATCGATGAAGGAAGAGGAAAGAAGGGAGGGAGGGAGGAGATGGGGTGGATGCGGATGAGATGGTGATGAATCAGTTAATAAACCTGAATCATTACAAACTATTGCTACGTGAGTGAAAATAAGCATTTTGCCTATCTTGCTCTGTTTCGATGTTTCAAGGAATCCATACTCACATGTCTTTCTTCTAGTTAAGTCTTCAACAAATTATCCCTTTCACACATGCAAGCAAAAGTTCAAATGTCAGACAACAATATTAAATAGACATAAAGTGAAGCCCTCAACTGAAAGAAAAATAGAGTAGATTTGAACTTTTGGTTGACATGTTTAGATGATCTCTCCATTTTAATCACATCATTGTATCGATACTTTTTTTTTTCTTTGGGAGAACTGTATAAAAAAAAAAGGGCTTTGAGAATTTACCCACAAATACAATAATAACAACAAATCAAGCCTTTATCCCGTCAAGTGAAATCGGTTACATGAATACGACGGCGTCATTCCTTTTCACAAGTCGTCATATTCATGTTGAGAGATTCAACAGGACTTTTTACATGTTGGCTATCGGCTATCTAACACACAACCCTCTCCATTTTATCCGGACTTGAGATCGACTAGGAACGGAATAAAAATTTCCAACCTAGATAGGTTTAATAACAGAATGTTGTTGAAAATAAATGTTGTCCAATTGCTTGACGAATATCAAATTATGAAAAACTGGCTTAGTAACAGAATAATTAGATTGTTGCATTCATAGAAAGAAAGGGAAGTAGAGTGACAATTACACAATTCAACTCGAGCAGAAGCAACTTCTTGCTCATGTGAGTATCACGGCTAATCAAGTTAGTCAAAATGGTTCTTGCACTATCTGATACTCCTGATACAAACATAGAGAGATGATTGAAAAAGTACTTGAGGTTTTATGTTATTTCGGCCCCAAAAATATGTACTAAATCAGAAAAGAGAAGAAAGTACTGTTAAAAAAATTGGTAGTAATGAAGAGTGCAACAATGGAAGAACACGAGACTTAGAGACGTTGTGATCAATTTTTTTAAAGGATTTATCCGTTTTCTCTCCGTAACACGAAGATTGCTTTGGGTTTAGACGAACAACTTCCAGGATACAACTATGTCTTTTGTTAAAAAATACAGGAAGTGATCCCGGAGGCTTTGATAAAAATGCTGGTTGTCTTTTTTTTTTTTTTTTTTTTTTTTGTGTTCTGACACACTTTTTTAAGACACAAAACACTTAGTATTTAGTACTAAGTTTGTTCAAAAAGAATATATGTACGATTAGTGCTCTACGAGCACTATTTACCCAAGCCCGGTCCAACCCAACGTACACGTGTGTGTATTTGTAAGACCCACATGCTTTAACAATTAATTCAAGAAAGATATAATGGAGAAGTCTTTATATAGGTTTTCTCCACTTCTCACAATTTCAATATAGATAAAGGTTTTCAAACAACTTTTGCTTCCTTTCCATTTTATCATACAAATGTTTGCACAAACTTGGTTTTTATCCCATTTGTATGTCATATATTATTTAACAATATTAAGTTTTAATAATTATACTTAAGAGAGCGACATTAACAGAGTTCCTGATACAAACGGACGGCCACAACCATTGGCACCCCCGACGGACAACATCCAAGGCCACTGCCTTTACCCACTCGTTCAGCCATCGCTCCTCTATTCGTTGCACCATCAGCCCTCGCAGCAAATGTCGTAGGATCGACACTTCATTTCAACTTCACAGAGCAAGGCCACAGTGCCGATATAATTGTGATATCGAATTTTCAAAACCTGGTCTCCCCTTGATAGCGCTCTTCGTTTGAAGCCCTCATTAGAAGAAAAAGAAGTAATTTCCCATGAAGAGTTGAAACACTTGCACAAAATTGATATTAATGGGAATGAGAATAAAAGACAGAGAGATGGAACGTTGCACAAAGTTGAGATTAATAAAGAAAAAAACCGATAAATGCCATAGCACATTTGAGGTTAGATGTATCTAATATAAATGAATGATTGAGATTAAAACATCAGAATAGATGTGTATAGGGATATAGGACTCACTTTATGATAATGAGTTTATTAGTTGTTGGGCTTTCATCTCAAGATGCATCTCTCCTCTGTGTTTTAATTTTAATCGTTGGATTTATGTAGATACATCTAAATTTAGGTGTATCATGACATATATTTCTCAAACCCATTAATAAAAATAGAAGGAAGGCAAAGAGGTCAAATTCAATCTTTAAGATTGGGAAAAACCATCGATTTGTCATTTACTGTTGAGAGAAAATTAACAAACCATCTTAAATGATTCAAATTGTTGAAATAAAAATAGAAGGAAGGCAAAAAGGTGAAATTCACTCTTTAAGATTGGGAAAAACCATCGATTTGTCATTTACTATTGAGGGAAAATTAACAAACCATCTTAAATGATTCAAATTGTTGAAATTACTCAAATATCCTTTGACATACCATCTTGATAGGTTTGTTGATTTGAATATATAATAGATTAACTTAGAATCAAAACTCGGGTTTTGGTGGATGAAGGCTCAGCTGTCAACATTTGCCCTCTCCGTCAAGCCCATAAGCTGGGGCATCATGAGTTTCATCCCTCAAGTCAGAACATAAAAGGGTATGATGATGTCAGTCGT
>JAOVYX010017186.1:0-22785 GCA_035668315.1 Drosera spatulata
CCCCCCTTTCCCCCGTTCTCCTTTCTCATCCTCCATCGCAACTCTCCTCCTCCTCGTTGCCATCTGTCGTCATCAGTCGCCTTTCATCTCAAAAAATCTCAAATCTCCCCCTAACCCTAACCATGGCGGAATCCGTTGTCACAAGGTTCGATGTAATCTTTGCCAAATCGTAACACATAATGTTGTCTTGTTGCTTCTCGATTGGATTCTCCAATGCCGGAAAAGGATCCGACGAGGGTAGATACGACAAATTGGGAGGAGATCAATGGTGGTCGTCGTCGTCGTCTATGGAGATTGATTGATGAAAATTGAGGATTTTGTGAAATTAGGGGAATTATGGTGTGTTGTGAGTGAAAATTGATGTACGGTTATCTTGTTTGTCATTGACGAGGAGGCAGTGATTGGATACAAAGCTGACTGGGAAAGTTATATGAGGTGAACATTGGATTTATATTCTGATGAGTTTATTGTGATTTGGTTACGAAAGTAACCAAACCTGTAAAATGGTGAGTTCATTCTCATCAATTTGTTATTCTTTTCATGCTCTTCTTGAAGTAATCAGCTTCACCAAAATGACACATAAGTTGGATGCACACAAGGTGTTCGTCAAAATGACACATAAAAAATTTTCATAATATTGAGCATCATTTTATTTTTTAAAGCCTCGTATTAATATTATGATTTATGTTGTTATTAATTGGATGTGTTTTATCAATTTTTTTGTTTTTTATTATTATTATTCATGTTAGAATAGGCGTTTTGTTTCGACATAGAGCGTCACAACGACGGATCTGTTTCGAAGTAGAGCATCAGAACAAAACAGATGCTTTGCTTCAAAATAGAGCATCAGAACAGAACGGGTGCTCTGTCTCGAAATAGAGCGTCAGAACAAGCGTTCTGTTTTATTTTTGTACTTTCGTTCTGTTTTATTTTTGTTTATGCGTTCTGTTTTGAGTTTATTCAGACTACCTGTTTCATATTCCGGTGAAGATTCCGACGACGTGATTGGATTACGGAGAAAATTCTTACGATGTGGTTGGATTCCGACAAGGATTCCGACCGCGGTGGCCGAATTTCAACGAAAATTCTAATGACGATGGTCGTATTCCGACGATGATGGACAGATTTCGACGATAGTTGGGTGAAGATAGGATGATGGTAGGGGGTTAGGGTGAAGATGAGATATGTTTAGATATTAAATGAGATGTATAAGTTATATCTTTTTAATTTTTTTCAAGTTTTTTAATGTTTAAACCTAAAAAAAATATAAAATATATATAAATGTGTTATTTGTTTAGAATAAATCGAATAAAACATATATTTTTTTAAAAAAATTAAAAATATTATAAATTAATTTAATTAGTCGAATCAGTGATCTGATGACCCGAAGATCTGATCGGGTATCACCAATCCAGGTCATCTGAACCAGTATTACCACATTACTTTTTTTTACTAAGGCGGTGTGGGTAAATGGAGATCGCACGTCACAGTAAATGGCGTTTGATACTTTGATGCAGAAAATAGGAGAGAAAAGAACAAGAAGAATGATGATAAAAGAAGTGAAAACGTGACGAAATGGTAGAATTTTCTAGCCTCTCGCTAGCTTAGGGGGCTTAGCAGTTAGCATGACAGGAGTAATTATTCGAAGGGGAAGGTGAACCAATCCGTCTACACGTCATTTAAGAGACGAGTTGAAACATTTCCTTCGATTTTGCATTCAATGAATTTCCCTCCAATTTTCTAACCAAGCTTTCAACTTCCCCTCTCAGTCGCTCTGTTTAATGTTCCTTTGCTCTTTTTGCAGTCGCATGTACACCTTTCCAAAAAAAAATTATACTGATTGATTTGAATTGGTTATTTATATATCCTGTATTTTTATGTAATTTATCAAAACATCCTTTGTGGTTGTTTCATGATGTTTCGACTTCACTTTATTATTCCCTCCATCCTAATTTAAATGTAATCGTTTGACATGATATATACGTCGATGTAAGGTTTGATATCCGTATAACGACAATCAAACGTGATTTTTTATAAATTTATCGTGATACATCAATAGTTGTGTAAATTATGTACTTCAAACTACATATCGTGGGACGACCAGACGTAATTTGATATGAAAACGAGACTTATATTCATGCATATATAATAATACAAAATACATATATATTCTAATTAAATTGCGACGGAAACAGTAGTAGATAATGATAGATATTTACTCTATAAATCTTCTTGGGATGAATTAAAAAAAAACCTGTTGCAATCATTAATATGGGACAAAAGAAATACTCAACTAAGTCTATACTCATCCTATAATTATTGTAACATTTCTCTCTCTATGTATTATTCAATACGCTATTTGAGAAATTTCGTTATTTATTTAAACGATACGATTTAAATTTTTATTGACCGATCACTATACTCACTCTATCCCTGATAAATTATGATGCGTTGACTTGATACGGTTATCAAGAAATGCATTGATTTTGTGAGAATTTATTTTGCTATCTTTGTGAATGTAGTGAAGAAATTGTGAGTGGGAGGAGAGAGAAAAAATAATGGAAGAAAAGATGATATGATATAAAGCAGAAATAATTTGAGGTTTTTAACATTCAAAAGTTTCTTAATATGAAAATATTACAATTTATATGGGACATTCATTTATAATAATATATCGTAATTTATTTAGGATGGAGGGAATAGTATGTAATATTTTTTATCATTAATGTTTCACGATATTTTCTCAAAAAACAATGTTTGATCGTTTCGTAACATAGGTCAAACCGTCTATCGTCATACGTGCCCGATCAAAATAATGCAATCTTTTTGGGATGGAGGGAGTATATATTTAGAAAAAAATGGATTTGTGACTTGTCATAAATAAGCTTATTTATGGTTAAACTATTTTTGCATTAATCGAAGAGAGAGAAATACATTCTAATATAAACCGTTGATCTTCAAATTCAACGTTCTTGTCACACATAAACTTATATGTGACTAGCCACGAATCACTTTAGATAATTCATATTAGAATTCT
The DNA here is from genome assembly GCA_035668315.1 of Drosera spatulata. NCBI lineage: Eukaryota > Viridiplantae > Streptophyta > Magnoliopsida > Caryophyllales > Droseraceae > Drosera > Drosera spatulata. The sequence continues at coordinate 3,038 of JAOVYX010017186.1, forward strand.
TTGGTGAATTCTCAAATTCACATGTCCTAGCTAATTTTTCTCTTTAGTAAATTATACTCCTTTATCCCTTTCATGTGTTTGATAAATTAATAAGGAATGATAATTTTATCCTTATGAGTGTGTGAGATAAAAAAATGAGAAAAAAAGAAAGAGAAATGATGGTTGGTGAGTTGATGTGATATAAAGTAGGGATATTTTTATATTTTTATATGAAAAAAATTATTAAATATGAAAATATTATAATTTGAATGGGACAATCCAAAAAAAAAATTGTTACAATTTGAATGAGACGGAGGGAGTAACATCAAAATTCATTTTATACCACTTGGTACTTAATAAAATTAGATGAAGATGATGGCACCCACATATATGATATGGGCGCGTCGTTGTTGTTGTAAAAGGTAATGTAGTGCCTGCTATAAATTGTAGGTTAAGAAATTTGTACTGTAACTTGAAAAATTTATATTATAATTTGTTGAATATATACAAGCCAGATTTAAGTTATAAAATAAATTGAAAACTTATACGTTCATCAACTTATAGTATATATATTTCAACTTACTGTATAAAATCGCTAACCTAAAATATTTATAGTAATCACTACACTGATTTTTATAACACGGATGATTTTACTGTATAATATACCTCAAATTGTTGTTTTTGTAAGAACTGGATCGTGAAATTCAAAAAAATCAGGATTGTACACGTTTATCATATAAAAACAGTGGATCATGCAACGGGTCATAGCATGCAAATAATACATCAATGTTGGTAGTTTTTTTCTTTTTCTTTTTTGGTCGAACATCAATGTTGGTAGTTTAGAATGGTAGCAAGTGAGGATCCGTCACATGATTGAAGCAAACAATCATATATCAACGCAACAGAAAAGGAAGAAATAGGATAATGATATGCTCTGGAATTTAGTCGATGAGATGTTCTTTGGCGTTTCTTTCTCATTAATTCACAACCTGCCTTCAAAATATATATGCTTTCAAATCTCATTGTCCGTTCATACATGTCACTTGGAGCAAGAGTTGAGATGAATTAATAACAAAGAATCGCCTCAACATCGAAAATATATAAGAATTAATACAGGATGAAATGTAAATAATCTTATTCTTAAATCTAATCTATTATCTTTTTAAATCGTTGAACTTTTTATCATCTCACAAAATCGCTTATCATTGATGAGAGCTTGATCCCAAATTATCAATCCAATATGTTGGAGAAACTTTTTAATTTATAAGTCACTCGGTCCATGGTTTCACATGTAGGCGATGTAAATAAACTCGCATAATAACACTAACCAACCATCGGCACATAATAACGCTAACCATTCTTGTTTTTTTTTCCCCCTTCCTAATATCTAAATAAACATAAATGTTAAAAGTAATGAAGATCCTTGAGCAAGGCAGCAATTCATACCAATGGCTACTCGCAAAAACGAGTGATGTCATGTTCATTAACGTTACTCACCAACTGAAAAGTAACGCAGAATTTTAAATACAAAACAGAACCTAAGAATCTTCTTCACTTTATCGTTATTGGACCAGGCAAAGAAAAGAATCCCTACATGAACAAATAGGGATAGGATTATGATTAACTAATTTGCTTAGTTTTGGAATGTTGTGAACTGATCTTAATTATTAATATTAAGTACAATTAATTAGAACTCAATAATTGTCTTTTAAAGCATAATTATATGTGTTAAGTAATTAGAAGTTGCATGCAACATAGAATGTTAGTTGTTGAACAGCAGATGGCACAGTGAGCCCATTCTAAGACTCATGAAAATGAAAGCTAGCTAGCAGCCAATCACCAAACAAAATGCTTTCAATGATGTGTGTATTTTTCTCTTTTTTTGTATAGTTTTTCCAATCAATTGGGTGAAATAAATGCTTATATGAAGTTAATGTAGGTGAGAGGTTTTATATTATTGATGAAGCGACCGTGATGTATGTGTGAAACAATTATATTTTGTCACTCGTTTATGAATGCAAAACATTTCTTTTTATAGTGAACTCATCTTATAAATATCGAGATAAAGAAGAGGAAAATTTAATTGAGTCTCCTCTTGTATTTGTCCCTGTCTTAGTAATTGAAACTCATTAAGAAAACCTCTTCTTCTTGTCTTTATGTGTGAACCTTCGTAGGAAATACTATGTGAAGTGAAAAAAAAAAGGATAAATCAAGAAAAAAATTAAACTTATTTTCATTTTTTAGTAATCAAAGAGTTATCAATGATACTAATATATTATCATTAAAAAATGTGAAACTACGTCAATATTGTAAATATATAGGTAATCTGATTTCTTTGAAAATATAACAACTTATTTTGATTTTTTTGAAAAAAAATACAATTAGTGATCATCACCCTGTTGCCTTTTATTTAAAATTTAAACTTTGATAACTCATTCTATTCTTCTTTGGAGTGTATTATCTTAATTGTATCTAATAAATATTAAATGAATTTTTTTTATGTTTATAATATAATTTTATTGTTATAATTATTAATTGTGATTTATTTATTATTTATGTGAGTTTCTTAATTGTAATTTATTATTTATTTATTTATTTATTGTGATTTATTTATTATTGTTATAATTTTTATGTTTATAATATAAGTGAGTTTCTTAAGATTTATTTATGTAGGAGTGATCAGAACCGGATCATAACATGTTCCGCAATCTTGTAATCCTGTCTGATTAATTAGTATAAAGCCGTCGTTCATTTAAAAAAAAAAAAAAAAGGAAAGGGAAAAAAAACCTGCCATAAACAATTTGGGCCAAAGTGATATCTTGAGCTCTGTCTGTCGTTTCTAGGCCAAGAGCCCAAGTTTCATACGCACCGAACCAGCAGGAAGGAGCAAATTTTTTTCATTTCTCCGTTAAGCTATGGATTTTATTTGTTGAAAGGCTCAAGATTTGACGATCATGATTGAACATAAATGATGTACTACTACTTGCTTAGTTCGATGTACTAAAGTACGATCTAAAGTTGAAGCATTCGCACTATAATCCGTCATATGTATTGATTTTTTATTTTGTTCCTGTATGTATTGATCCTACATTAACATATACTCTCACTGTCCCATAAAAAATATAATTTGACTTTTGACATTACACGTTATGTATTTTGATGAATTTTATTTTTATATCAATATTCAATCATTTCGTAAGTCCGCAATCTATGTCATATAAAAATATATAATTTATAATATGATTAATATTTCACGATAAATATAAATAAAATAATATTTAATTATCTCATAATGAGGATCGAAACTCATCTCGATAATTAAACTGTTATGTTTTTGTTTTTTTTTAACGAAAAAAGTATATAATAAAATACCCTAGAGCACAACCCACATGCCCAATTCCACACAGGATGTCTTCATTGATAAGATTTGTTATGACATGACTTTCATCTTAAAAATATATTCGCTACGACATCCTATGAAAATTATAATGATTTAATTCTTATTATCGTTAAATATATATTTTAAGAAAATTCGATTTATCATTGAACGATGCAAAAATTCCTCATAAACCGTCATAGATTAGACTACACGATATTAATATTTTTTTTAAAAAAAAATCATTTGATCGTAGTTCAGCACTAGTCAAAATTTATTTTCACAAATACAAACAATTAAAATATCGTAAACTTTGTTGTTGAACAGGAGAAGTATCTATAGACTATAGTATACACTAAGCAAAAGATATTTTAGATTTAACTATTTATATTTTTACAGACGAATCATCACAGATTTATTTTTAATAGAGTCAAATAGCAAATCTTTTTTGGGGTAAAATAAATATGTTGAAAAAAAAAAATCAATATATCTTATAACATATATATATTTCAATAAAATTTTTAAATCCAATCAAATTCTAGACTAACTCTCAAATTTTATCTTCCAACCATCTGATAATGATCAAATCCAAGAGTGAATTCGCTGTAGTACACTTTTTTGAATTTATTTTTCTATAAATACTACAGTTTGAAAAATATAATACATACAAAAGAAACAAAATAATTATCAATTATTTTTATAAAGGAAACAAATTATTTCATAATCTTTATTGGAAAGAAAAAAAATTCAAGCCCGATTACTATGTCTTCATCAAAATTGCCATCGGAATTGTAGTACGTTTTTGTCGGAATTACAGTTTGTCGAAATTGGAGTACGTCTTTGTGGAAATTGCATTTGTACCCGGTTATACTTCTTTATCTCACGGATGTATTCCGGTGTTGTACCTGTCGGTTTTTTCCGTCTACATCGATCGTTTCATAAGCGTCATACTATTCCCGGTCGCCACTACAAGAGTTGTACCCAGAAGTTGTACCATCCGTCGACCGCTACTGCGGGAGTTGTACCCGGGAGCTGTAACATCCCTCGGCTGTCACTGTAGGAGTTATATCCCGGTTTTGCTGTACCCGGGAGTTGTAACATCCCTCGTCATCTTTTTTTCTATATAGTATCGCGTGACGATCAAACGTAATTTTTCATAAATTTATCATGAAATATAAATGATTGTTTAAGATATATATTTTAATCGATATATAATATGAAACGATAAAACATTATTTGATAAAAAAATAATATTTTTTATTGATGCGTATTAAACAATGAAAACTATTTGGCACGGATGGAAGGTTGTATGGCAGTAAGAAAACATATATTATATCTCTCTTTTATCGTAAGTCTGATATTTCTTTTTTTTTTTCTTCTTTTTTTAAATCATGTGTATTATTAGTCGAGCAAGGAATTACACTAATTGGAACAACTTTTGATACATCAAAAGCAAACTCTATACATGGATTTGAATTATCCAGTTATATCGAAGTTCCTATAGATATTGTCTTCATTAACAAATGTTGAATTTGTATCGCAGTATGCTATTACAAGATTTCTCATTTTAAAGGACGAAGAAATTCAAGGAGTTTAGCGTGTGGAAACCTAAGATGGAAGACCCTCAACAAGACTTTAGCATTTCCCAGATGTGGCTAGCAAATGGGGAAGGGTCAAATCTTAGCACAATAGAAGTTGGCTGGCAAGTAAGTCAATCTCCTTACTTTGAGTCGCCCCCTGTTTAGTTCATCACTAATTCACTAACGCCTTGCGATTTCTACCTTAATGTATCCTGAACTGCTATGGGGGAATGGTGTGTTCTTGGGAAAATGCATCAGAAAACTCTGGTTTGTCTCGACTCTGATGCTAACCAATGGGAGAAGAAGGTTTTGCTTGATGAGTCTCCGGTGCTCATTGCTATGTCGGTTTTTAATGAGAGTCTTCTATGGGTTAAACTATGGATCCCAAACGATTCTGTGCAGATGTTTTTTTTGTTCTTCGATTTAGTTTTAATGTATGCAGTTGAACTCTGATTAAACCATGTACTTTTGTTGGTTTTTTTTAAAGTTAAGCACTTGTTGCAACATTGTTGGTTTAGTTTTAAAATTATAGAGTTTATGCCTTGCAGATATTAGCATTAATTCTGTAATGCGAAAATTTTTGAGAAGGGAATAACATGTTAATTTCTATCAGCCATCATTCTTTGGAATGCAATGTTATTCATTCTATTTACATCTAAATCATGACCTTATCTAGAAATATGATTTATCATTTTATTTCAACAAACATCAAGATTATAACTAAAAAAAAATATGTCTTTTTCATATCTTGTGTGGAAGTCAGAAAAAAAAAAAAAAACAGTTTGAGATTCATCTTAACAAGACTATTTCCTCTTCTCAAACTCTGTATCCTGTGTTTTTATATTCTCCAAGTACTCAAAAACTTGTTAAACCTAGGCAACTGAGTTGTCTCCTTGGCATCGTTTGCTACATGTGGGCAGAGCAGCAAATCTTCTCATTGATTGAAATCACTCCAATAATCTTCACAGGCGAGTTCAAACCCTACAAATTCCCTCTCCATTTCAAAATCGATTATCGTCAACTTCCACAAATTCACACGAATTTGGATTTCATATCACTCGCTAAATCTCTCAGAGTCTCAGGATTCCATTTGGGTCTTTTAGGTTTTCCTTGAATTTCAAGTTTTCAATGGAGAAACATGGGATTCACTGTTAAAATCGAAATTGGCGATTTGGGTTTCTCACAGGGAGTGAAAATTGCGATTTTGGACTTAAGATTGTGAATATGTGATAGTGCTGTATTATACCATGTTGTGATGCTTGTATTTCTGCAGCCCAGGAATGATAAATGATGCTTTGCATGGTCATTGTTGTTCCGGGACGAAATGATAGTTGTTACGCTTGATTTGTTGTCGATGCGAGTTTAGCAATAGATTGAATGGGTTTGGTAAATCTAAGTGACCTGTTATGTTGAGGTTGGCATTCAAGATATGTGATTTCGCTTTGGAATCAGGCTTTGTTATGGTAAATGCTAGTAGTGTTACAAGTTCGTGTTTTGACTTGTTCAGATTCTCTTCCTCATTGTCCTGTACCCAAAGTTCTAAGCAAGATTTGCCCACGTCTGTGCCTACCTGCATTGCGTACTTGCAATCGTGTGCTCGGAGTTCTGACCACAAGAAAGGGAAAGAACTCCACTCGCGGATGCTCAAGAGTGATTTCTTGAGCTCTCCGTTATCTATTACTAGTCTCATCAATATGTACTCAAAATGCAGAAACATGTCGTATGCTTCATCTGTATTTGAAGTGTCGACAAGTTTGCATAATGTTTATATATACAATGCAATTATTGCTGGTTGCGTTGGAAATGATTTGTGTGAAGAAGGGTTTGATCTGTTTGTGCGAATGAGATATCAGGGTGTGATGCCTGATAAATTCACATTCCCATGTGTGATCAAGGGTTGTTTGGAGGAATTCGAGGTGAAGAAGGTTCATGGCTTGCTACTTAAGTTAGGGTTGGAATCGGATGTATTTATTGGTAGTGCTTTGGTTAGTTCTTACTTGAAATATGGGGAGCTGGACATTGCGCATGATGTTTTTGATGAATTGGATGAGCGTGATGCTGTTCTTTGGAACTCTATGATTAATGGCTGTGTCCAGATGGGGAAGTTCGATTTGGCCTTGGACATGTTCCGGCAAATGAGTGAAGATGGTGTTTCTCCCAGTAACTTCACTTGTACTGGGGTTCTCTCGGCTTTGTCTATGAACGAGGACCTCAATAATGGTAAAGCTATTCATGGTTTGGTGATTAAAAAGGGTTATGATTCTACAGTGGCCATCTCAAATGCATTGTTAGATTTGTATGGTAAATGCAAGTTTTTGGAAAGTGCCATTCAAATTTTTGACACTATGGTGGAGAAAGACATATTTACATGGAACTCGTTGATCTCTGTACATGGACTCTCTGGTGATTATCATGGAACAATGCGACTTTTTAGCATGATGTGGGCTGCTGGAATCAAGCCCGACTTGGTCACTGTGACTATTGTTCTTCCTGCCTGCGCCAATTTGGCGGCACTTATGCAAGGAAAGGAGATTCACAAGTTCATGATCACGAATGGATTTGGGAATTATGGAGATATCATGCATTTTGAGGATATGTACGTGAACAATTCCCTGCTAGATATGTATGCCAAATGTGGAAGCATGAGGTGTGCAAATGTAGTGTTCAACATGATGACAGTCAAAGATTTGGCAGCATGGAACATCATGATCATGGGTTATGGAATGCATGGTCATGGAGAAAAGGCGCTACTGATGTTTGACCATATGTGCGCATCAAAGCTGAAGCCAGACGAGGTCACATTTGTTGCTGTTCTTTCGGCATGTAGCCATGCAGGGTTAGTAACGGAAGGACAAAAGTACATATCAGAGATGGAGTCTAGGTTTGGTATTACACCTATAATTGAACATTATGTATGTGTGATCAACATGCTTGGTCGAGCAGGGCAGCTGGAAGCTGCTTATGAGCTGTTAGTGACAATGCCAATTGAGAACAATGCAGTAGCATGGAGATCATTCTTATCAGCTTGTGAGCTCCATCGTAATGCAGATCTTTCCCAAGTTGCAGCACAGCACATATTTGAGCTTGAACCTGAGCACTGTGGAAATTATGTCTTGATGTCCAATGTTTATGGTGCCGTTGGTCGATTTGGAGAGGTATCTGATTTAAGAATGACAATGAGGGACCAGAACATCAATAAGCTGCCTGGCTGTAGTTGGATTGAGGTCAACAATGATGTCCATTTCTTTGTCACTAGTGATCAAGCTCATCCTGAGATAGACTTTATTAATGTCATGCTGCGGTCATTAGTTCCCATGCTTTATGAACATGGATACATGCTGGCGGTCTAGTAATACACCGTGAATGGTATGGATATGCGAGAGGTATGTGAATGTTTAGCTCACTACCTTGGGGTATTCAAGTTTTGCATAAAAATTGAAATCTCCTCTTTTCTTTTCATTTATCTTTTTGTTAATTAGTCTATATTTTCTGCTTTGGGTCACTCAAATCGGCGGTGAAGTTGGAGAATGACGGAGAAGACCGAAATGTAGGGGTATATGGTTAGGCAGGGAACATCAGTCATAATGTCCGCTAGCTGTCCCGAATGCAGTAGCCAGTAAATTGAAGATTCGCAGGCTGGAATTGCCATTCTTCTCAAGGTATATATTTTGCATCTTAGCAAGGTCTAAATGATGATGTGATGATCCCCTTTTGTTGTTATGTTTTCGAGTGTTATTTTTGGATGAAAAGGTGGGCAATTCAAGTTAAATAAAATTAACTATCTCGAAATTCTTTCTTGGTATAACACATTTACTTGAGTTTGCGGTTAGCCAAGTACATATAATTTGAACTTGCTGTTGTCAAGCGGGAATCCGTCTTTTCTGAATGTATGAAATATATCTTGCTGATATTTCCTTTTTACTGAAGCTAATTTGTGATGAAGTTTGAGCCGGGAAAAGCATCTGTCAAGTTCGACTTGAGCCGAGAAAAGCAAGAAGCAGATAAAAGGAAGCTTGAAGAGGACAATGGTGAGCCTTTCTATAAAACCGATGTTGAGATGCAGACTCCAGCAGTTCTTTTTGACCTGTTAGTCGATTACTTTCTAGATCAAATGTCGACCCTTCTTTCTTGTGAGTTGTGAAAAGGTAGTGAGAATTATTTCCACTGCACTTACTCTATATTCAGTCCATGTTATGGCTATAAAAATTGAATGTCAAAATATGACGTCTTCCAATTTACTGCCACTTGCACTGTCTTCTTGCATTGTGTTGCAGTCGTTAATTTGTTTGCTCGATAGTTTGTTTATGCACGATGATCTGAGCAATAGCTTCTTTTTTGCAGGAGTCACTGAATCAGCTTGGGTTTATGAAGGCATGATCAATAGATGAATGCCCACATCATTACCTTGAAGAAATGAACATATGCTGCCGCACTGTTGGTGGGAAGTTATTGTGATGACCAGGACGAGCATCACTGTGTCTCAGCGAAAGAAATGAATTCAGATAAGTCTCATTCAAACTATGCAGCTTTCGCTCCTGTGTGTGTACCGAGTGAAGAGCTGCTGATCTTTCCAGAATGCCTCCTGCGTTTTCATACTGCTACCTGCGCCTACAGCACCAGTGCTGCACCCAGATCCATAACTGAACTGCCGATCAAGTATAAGCAACTGTGGTGGAAATTGTAACTCTTGTTGGAGAAAGTTTCACGATATGATTCCATTGTCGATGAAGTTCCATACGAATTGGTCGTCATATGTTGAGTGTTAGGTGACACCTTTCACAAACACTTGTTTGATGCAGTCTTGTGTATGCAATTCCATCTTATGACCCCAATTGATGTGCTTTAACATCGTTAGTTTCGTACTAGGGTTATTCAAGCTGTCATCCCCAACTTGGACTTCGAATTTTAAACCCGATTCAAGATTTCGTTTGCAACGATCCGGATCCACGTTACGTCTTTGACCACAATCAAACCAAGTCCTTTTTTTGCTTCCCAACGTCCAAACCCAATCCTTGAACATGGCATCAAGCATGGGGAACAATGATACGGACTTTGACTTGGTTTTGATCGTAGAACACCTTTTCCCTCATAGTAGATAACAATAAAAATCCCACATGACATGAAGAACCCCTTCCCTTTCTCATGCAGTTCATTTATCTGTTTAGGAAATCAAAGCAAACCAAAGTTAACATGAACCCGACAAAACTCGCCATCCATCTTCATTTGCCAATATTTAGAATCTCGCAATACTCATTGGCCCTTAGAACGCAACACTAATCATACCTCGCGCATCTTTATCTTTATCTTTACTCGTGACTACGCTCGCAGACCTTTGGAACATGCCTCGGGCATTCCAGTCTTAACATAACCTGTCAATATTGGCTCGTCTTTACAACGCGTCTGGCTCACGTTCAAATCCTCGGACAACGTTTCTTGCTGACGATCCCTCGTCCTTACAATGCGCTAGCTCACATTCAAGTTCTAACGCAGCGTAGTCCCTGTTTCGCTACCATGACCTGCGCTCGCAAGAACTCCCAAGTGCGCGTCATCCGTGCTCCGTATCAGCGAGGGTGTGACAGCGTGCTTTGCTTCTTAAACCTCGGCCGTCCCTCGTCTTGTTGCTCCTCGTCGGAAATCATGGCAGCATTCGCCGGCAAATATTCCGGTAACTCTTTCACCTGATTCCGGTAACAATCGGCACGTATTTCATTATATCTGGTTGCGATGGTGTCTCTCTTCTCTCTTGCTTATAGCACGCGCCATCGCTTGATTGTGTTTGGATGATGTTCGGCGTTTGATTTAGGGGTTGGATAATATTGGCTTGATTACAATGGTTAGGGTTTGCTCTGGTCGATTTGCTGTCTTCTTTTCTTCCTCAATGTCATACAAAATTTGTTTAAAGCCTTTAATTTGTTTGATTGTTGCAAGGTTTAGAAGTTTGATTGAAGTGATTTTTTAAGTGGCTGACATAACTTTGTTTTCAGAGAATTTTATTTTCTGTGTTTTCAATTTATGTTTTACAGCCAACATTGGAAGTAATTATCGACAACAATGGACTTCTAACAATTAGTCAAGAAGTTATGGTATGATTCCGCTTGGGCATAGTTCTGCTGGGTACAACTGGGTTGCTAGTCCATATATTGCTTCCCCTTACCATGACGTGGGTCAGCGATTCATTAGTAAAACTGAACTTGATTCAGGACATGGAGTCAGAGGAAGCCCTTATATCGGAAGAGTTGGGAGTCGTCATAGGGGTGCTACCGTCTTGAGTCGGAGTTCAGGATTCAGTGGTAGAAAAGGAAAAGGTCTACGTGTTGGTGGCATAGGATGTGGTTTTTATCTTAAGTCTATGGTGGACGATCTGCGGAAATCACTGAAATCTGTTAAATGGGGTGAAGTGAATAAAGCAAAAGTTCCCTCTAAGAAAAGAACTCCAGAGTTTTTTCAAGAGTCGCATAGTAGTATGAAGAAGCCAAGGATTTCCGAAGCATTTAGTAGTTCTTGTTCCACGCTTAGCCTTGCTGAGTATTTGGCTGATGCTTTTGATGAGTTCGTTGATGATGATTCTGCTGTTTGATGGTGTCTATTGGCTAGCTTGTTGTAGTTGTCGCTGTGAAACATCGTTTTCATTTTGCGGTAGTCACAATGTATCAAAGAATCACGCTTTTGGCATCCACAACAAAGGTCGATTTGAAATGAAGCGTAGAACACTTGTTTGTTTTGCCAACAATTCACTTGTTTGTTGTGGCCAGTGGTGACACTTAGTTATTTGTTGTGCAAGCCTTCTTTTCTCCAATAGTTTTCTAGTGTACAGAAGTTTTAAATTTTACTGCGTTGATAATAGAAGTTATTTCTCCCTTTACCTAATTTAAGTGCTCTTTCTTCAACGTTTTTTTCGGTGTGTGTGAAATTGGCCCCTTTATGTTACGCTTCTTGTAGATATCGGGACCTTCAACTTTGCCTCGTAACTTTGCTACCTCCCATCTCGAAGTCAAAGTCATGAGCAGGTTTTTCCTTCTGCCTGTTAATCATCTTGTAACATTCACATAGATACTTCACCTTATCTACTTTAGATGGTTTGAAGGCAGAGAAGTCTATCTTGCTTCCACATGTAAGCCAGACATTTGGATTTTGGTTTTGTGAGACAGAAATTTGATCAGAAACTCTTCGTGGTAAATGCAGTATCATTGTAATCATAAGGAAGTCTTCTTTTACAACTTAAATTATCACTAATTGATGAGTTCCTGTTGCTAGCATGAGTCTTATCGAAATCTCATAGTATGCCCTTAAATTTGCCTCTTAGCTCAAAATTTGTGATTTTGCCATGGATAATCAACCCTCTGGTCCATCTCTTGGCTGCAACATGAAATTTGGAAGAATATGTGATGGATCAAGATCAATCGACAAGTGTATCTATGGAGCTGCGTAGATAATGTTTTCGCCCATTCGTAAACCAATTAGAAGTGCTTCTTGCATTGGTCTAACCTTAGGCGTTTTTTTTTTTTTTTTCCAGGAGGCAGGTACATCGCCAGAAATTAGACGATCGCTTAAGATGAATGTCTCGCAATTGTGATGGGGCTGACAATCTTTGTATATATTGTAGCTCCAACTACAACAACATGCTGGTTGGAAAGAGGTAGCCCATTAACTTATAAATCTTTTATTGATCGAGCGAGTTTGTCTTTCATGTCCAAAGTTTGTTTCAATGCGAGTTTAGTTTATTGCGATTGCTGAATATTTGGAGCGAGCGACACATTTCACGGACTAATTTCCACTCAATATCTGTGGCAGCATTTGTTCTTGGTGTGCTCATGGGACACCATGATTTACACATCATTTGCTGGTTTTTCCTAAACTGAGTCATGCAATTGTTAATGGTTTGCTGAGGTGTGGGCTAGCGTACACTTGCAAATATAAGAGCTTTATTGCTCATATGTTCACGTTTTTTCTCCCGCACTCTTCATGATTCCAAGATCACTCATGATCTGGATTCACATGTTCGATGTTATCTATTTGAAATTTTTCTGATGTTTACTCTCCATGTTACACTTCAGATGGGTGAACAGGAGTTGAATGCTGATTACGGCTGAGTGTATTCAAGGGTGAACTATTGAAGACGACGTACAAGTAAAGAGGAATGCTAATGATAATCGTTTTGTAGCTCCTCGTCTTGAGACTCTCTTTATGATTGATGGTTCATCTATGATCGTTAGTGGGCGGTGGGCACGAAAGGAAACTGCACGAGTGGGGCTGAGCGGGACCAGGCATGTTCGTTAAAGGAGAAAGGAGCCCTTTGCCAGCCTCATGCCTGCCTTCCCCGACCAGCGACCAAGAGGAGGAGGAGACTTCTGCCAAAAGATCCCTTGTAGATTTCCACTTTTCCTTTTTTTCCCAAAAATTGAACCTTTTCCCCCTTTCCTTTGTACTAAATGTTTTTTTATTTGTTTTAAGCTTTGCTTAGTCGATCTGAGATCCTGTTTACTCCAGGAATTCGAGGCCGGTGAGCTAGGTTTCCCTCCATCGTTCTTTTCCTGGGTTGTGTTGTATGATGCTGAGATTGAAGGCAACTTCTGTAGGATTCGATCTTTATATATGGTAGTATTTCCTCCATTCCACATTAATTCGACGTTGGAGACAGTATATGATTTTGTTGGATTTTTGTTGTCAACTAACCCTTCTTGACATCAAAACTCCGACGAAAATAGAATTCTTTAATAATGCGACTAGGGATTGAAAACCTTGCAAAGGATATCAAAAAGGTATAAGACTTTGAAATAGTTTTATTGTCGTAAATTATTCGGAAAATTTGGAAGGGTGTGAGTGAAAAATAAGCCAAGAATGTATTTCACATTTTTGTGTACGTGACGTGACCAAAACAGGAAAACAAAATTACTCAAAGTTGGCATTGTTTGTAGATGACAAAATGAAAAGGATGCTGTGATCCAAACATAACTAGAGTACGATGAGTCAAAAGCACACTCATAGTCGACATTCATCATTCATGCATGAGCCTTTTACACCATCAACTCCCTTTTCGTCATAGTATAACCCAAAAGTGCTTAAACAGAAATGCATTAAGCTAATTATCCTTGATATTTCTCTGTGGAATTTGCATAGCATCATGAGCAATCAATCTTCGAATGCATTTAGTCAGATTTGCTGCTAATGATGTTATACGCATTCCAGCAGAAAAACACATTAAACTTAACTAAGCAAAGGCGACGATCCTTAATTTAACTACTCTCGAGATCAAGAGATTAATTACCCACCAGCGATCGATATGAAGCGCTTTACTAGTTACTACGTACTTATAAGTAGGATCACATTTCAAAAGCCTCCATTGAAAGATGGTGCTGCAGCCCAGTAATCAGCTCCATTGTCGCTTCCAACAAGTTGTGTGCATGATATTGGAACAAGGCATAATCCTCTGCTCCTCAAATCCTTGCTTGCATCTCCCATCATACAATCCTTCGCATCATAAGCATGTTTACAAGGTCTTGGTTAGTAAGATGAATACACGACTTGAGCTAGGGAATCAATATGCGCAGCCGCACGGGTCTAACGGTACGATCATATATGTAATGATTAAGATATGCGTAATCACATTATCAAAAAAGAAAAGAAAAAGATACGCGTAATGATAGATGGTTTTGTAAATAGAGTGATGAAAAATCATATCGCATTTTTACCCTCACCGATTTCACCATTTTCAAACTACAAAAAAATAGTCATAACTTTTAGCAATTATGATCACGTAGTTGGTTATATTAACAAAACCAGCTTTTTGGAGTATGATTTTAAGTTATAGCGGAATTTTGATCCTCATACTCCAGCAGCTTTCATAGATGTTCGTTGTTTGAATTGTTTCCTTTTATCATATCCATGCATGGTTGGGTGACAAATTGATTAGGTTCATTTCGATTTTGTTCTGTTCAATAAAAAATCAACATTTCAACTCAAGGAACAAATACTAGCAACCTAAATTTTGGCGTGCAATTACTTTGTTCTAATATGAAAACAAAAAGATTTGTTCTAATATAAGTAGTACTTTTCAAGAGCACAATCAATATCCTAGAGAACAAATGGGAAAGACAAGGAAAAACATATGATAATGATGAGTTTAAGTATCTGATTACCTGTAGATTTCCATTATTTTGTACAACTTATAATGATTATCTTAATTAAAGAGATTTCATCAAACTCATCATATCATTTTGTATTTGTCGACAAATGACTACTTCCATAAAAAAGAAGAATCATTAGACTTTAAACCCCAAGAGAAAGCGGAATTATTAATTTTTAGAAGGAGATTAAGCCCAGATATTTAAATATTTTCATATCCCATGAAGATTACATTATCATTTTGAAATCCTCATATTATCTCAAACAAGAGGTACCTATTATTTTCTCTTACCTCCGTCCCATAATTATTGCAATATTTTTTTTTTCATAATTATTACAGTGTTTCTCTCCTTGCATTATTCTAACACGAAATTTAAGAAGTTTCGTTACGCATCTAAACGACACGATTTAAATTTTTGATTGCTTCACGGTTATAACACATAACATAAATTATCATTAATACTTCACGATATTTTAAAAAAAAAAACATTTCATCGTCCCGTAACACCGGTCAAAACTTATGTCGTCATACGTGTCCAGTCAAAAAATTACAATCTTTTTATGACGGAGAGAATATATGATTTGTCATTAATACTTTGATGGCCATGCTTAGAATTTAGATAACCATAATAATTTAAACATTACTCTCTGTCCCATAAAAAAAACAATATTTATCTAATTTTGAATTCCCATAAAATTATAAAACTTTTATATTTGGAAATTTTTTTCTATAAAATTATCAAAACATCCCTATTTTTTTATTTAATATCACATAACTCATCTTATTACTTTTTTTCCTCCTTTTTTTCTCTCTCCTCTCTCTCACAGAACTAAAAGGATATAAATATCATTACTCATAAAATTCAACACACATATAAATTATCGTGTCAGTTAATCCGTTGCATTTATTATAGGACGGAGGGAGCAATATTTCCTCCGTCCCAATTTAATTATAACACTTTTCTTTTTGGTTAGTCTTTTCTTTAATAATGAATTTATATTAATATAATCAAACTATCCCACTATCTCATTCATCCTTCTTTCTCATTCTCTCTCCTAAATTCCCATTATCTCTAAAAAAATATTCTTTCTTCATCAAATTTCATACAAATTCAAGACACGCATAAAATCTCGTGTCGGGTCAAACCGTTGCAATTAAATTGAGACGGAGATAGTATATAAAATGTAAAGGAACTACTCTTTGCTACAAAAGAAATCAAAAGTGAGTCCTCTTCTTTTTAGAAGGAATCCTACAAAAGCTAAGAAAAAGAAATAGTAAAAGTAAGAGAAAAGTAAACATTTAACGAAATCCTCAGAGCTAGTAGTAGTATAATTTTCCACGAGGAATTAGAAAGTTTAAAATGCATCAGTACCTAAGAGGAACATAATTCCAGTCCAGGGAATCAATATACCAGTTGTTTCCTTATAATTAATCATGCATCTTATTTCCTTATAATGGTCGCGATTCAATAGTGTTTCTTTATAATTCATCGTCTTTCTAGTTTCTCTTTTGATTCACACGCTCTAAATAAAGATGGACTCCTTGACTCGAAAATATAACCATTTTGCAGTCCAACGGTATTCTATGGTTGTAAGAGTAATTATCAATATACCAGGGAGTAGTATGTTGGTTTTCACTCTAATCATGAACTCATGTTAGAGCATCAAAGATATGCATGCAATCGGTAACATATGCATGTAACATTATTCTCAAGGATGAAAATATGTAAAACGATAAGTGATTAAGGAACTAGAAAATGAACTTATGTTACTTACAGAATGTTGACTCTTGTCAGAAGTGTTACCCATGTATGGAGAGCTGAGTGCCTGCAGCACCAAGAATAAAAATCGATATGCATCGACTCATTATAAGACTTTCAGCTAATGATCTAAGATGACTTTCTTGATTGATGAGCATTTTACGACATCCATATATGTATCGATACGAACATCCATAAATCTGTTATGTACATCATGTTGGAGACATTTTGGGGGGCTCAAAAGTTAATACTCATAAAATCGTTATGAAATCCCGTAATATGTCCGAGACGACAATCTTGGGAGTCGAGTCGGTATTACACAGTTACAAACTCAGAATCCCTGCAAGGATTATATAGAAACAAGAGTATTCTTTTGGTGCAAGGGAGGTCGATTCTTTTTCATTGTATGCCCAATTAAAGAATGTTAAGAAAGCATGACAGCCTCTGTCTGCAAACAACATGTAATGTTGTACAAGGCATGCATCTCTTCACTGTTTCTTTTTTTTTCTTTTTCTTTTTCTTTTTTGATAAGTCTCTTCACTGATTCTTTTGCTATACGGATGGCATGTCGAATATTTAGACCATATAAATATATATTCTATACTATACTTTTATACTTTGATGAAGAAGAAGAAGAAAGGAAAAGGAAGAGCAGAGAGAGCATGGGCACGACCTCAATTTGACCTTGAAGGAATCTGATATACCCAATAGCTTCTAACAACACTGAAGCTGTGTCAGTCTGCAAAAAGATGAACATCACAGTCTGAAGTTATACTTGCACACTTCACCCACATGCCTACCTATATCTATCAACCTCCTTTTGATATTTAACCCCATCTCCAAAGCAACAGAAAGAAAAAGCCGTATATTTTTTTTTTTTTATCATTCACTCATATTCAATAGTTTTATGATGGGTAAGTAATTGAAAACATCGGATCATATCAATTTTTATATGATTATATATCAATATTAATTTTTATTTTACAACCAACATAAACATTCGGTAGGTTTCGATCTTATGGGTTTCACTGGGGAGGTGAGCTTAATTTTATACTGCTATGAGAACACCGCTTTCAAGGACAAAGATTCTCATGATGGGCTTCAAGAATAAACAACTGATGAGGTCTAGTATAAGAGAGAAAGGTACTCATGTACATCATGAACTACAAATATATTTCTTGTTGGATCAACACGAAGCTAATCAAAGGAAAGGATATAAAAGGAATGATGATAGTTTTTGGCTTACCTTTCCAAATGGGGAAACCAGTTGGTGAAGTGTTGTTATTCTATCTCCCAGCTTCTCCTTTCTAACCTAGTCAACATTCCATAAGAAATACATGAGAAAAAATAGCACATCAGTGCATTCTCAACACTTACGCTATGATTAACCATTACAAATTAACTGACAGCGGCACTAAAACTGCCTTGCGCTCTTGCAGCAGAGGCTGTCGGAGGGAGAGTTTGGCGCCTTATAAAGATCAAAGGATCAAAATGTAGTTAAGATAGTGAACGATCATCACTAAGAGATCTGACCAATCAGCTCGACAATGCGTCGTCTTATTGGAAGGAGAGGAGATAAGAAATTAGTACCTTGAGCGACGATGTTGAAGAAGGCTGAACTCTAGCTTTCTTAGAAGCACCTCCAATGGCAGTGCTGTTGCACTGGTAGCAAGATGAAGAAATAGTTCAATATCAGATGTACAATCGCATAGAATTGAATCAAATCAACCTACGATCTTTCGTGTGATTCACATACATAGAGCTACAAAAGTATACCTCAGATGAGTTATCTGCATGTTGGTTCCATTGAGTTGCCTTGGTAGAACTTGAGAAGTCCAAGATACTGCTATTCAAGGAGCTGGTGACACAAGACTTGGGCGACGAAGCAGGCAAGATCTGAGGCCATGGAGATGCCCGCGTGCCCGAGAACACTTCATGATCTTCATGTCGATATGAGTTACTGTCTTCCCTGTTCTCTTCCCTAGCACGATCATCCTCGGAATGACTGGCTGAAATTGGATTCATATTGTGATCCCAAGTGTCCAACTTCCTTGGCTGAAAATGACTTGGAGAAAACCTATGATCAGCTTCTCCATCAGCACTAGCCAATCCGCCCCTGCAAAAATAAAAATAAAAAAAATATTAATGATCAAAATTGATCCACTAATATTGATCACAAAAAAGGCATAGAAAAGCCATTGTCAAAGGGGAAAAGAGGCAAAGGTGAAAGATTCGACTCATCGCTTGAAAGGACTTATGAAGCACATTACACCAAAAACAATGAAGCAAGAAAGGAGAGGTTTGTTCAATTAGTCTCCCCTCCTTCCATTAACTACTAATCAACACATCCACTCCAGAACTAGTCAAAGCTCCAAACTCGGGGAGAAGATTCGCATCCATCCAGAGATAGCAAGGCGAGACTATAATTACTTAAACATGACGATTAGAGGATATCAAAAGGATGTTTTCTCTAATTAGCATACATTTTTCTATAAAAAAAATATTAGGCGAAGGACATAACGAGCATCAAAGAGGAAGATCAAATCCCTATAGGTCAAGAGAAGTGATGAAAGCACATGAAGAGAAGTGAAAGAATCAACAAAGAGAGAAAGCGAGAGACGTACCACAATCTTATCCTCGTCGCGAACAACAAAGAGATTGTATAATCCCAATAAAGGATGTGCGAGGAACAAAAGAGGAACTAGAACACTTACAAGAGAAGTTGGCTCCAAGAGTGTGGATATTCTTGGCCATGATCACCAGCAGCTGCTGCTAGAGGGTGCAAGGTGCCACTGGGGAATAGAGAAGAAGCTGATCCATGGAAGTACTGAATAGGGAAGACAGGTGCGGTAGTCGATTCGCTTAGAAAATTAGGAGGAAGCTGATGATGATGACCTTGAGTATGCAAGCTGCTCCACCAGTTATTAGGGT
>JAOVYX010017187.1:0-15436 GCA_035668315.1 Drosera spatulata
CACCTAAGATCTATAAACATCAATGATTGATCTAAGCGATTCAAAATGACTCAACCATAATCCCTATATTTCTCCTAATCTAAGCAAACCACCCTACTATCTAGCTTAGCTTTATCTATTTCTGAGTAATTAGTTTAGTTATCACCTTTTTAAACACACCCCTCTGCATTCCTAGAATAGTTATTACTTTAAGCTAGTTTAGTTGGACAGTTTCGATTTCCCTGTGGGTTCGACCCTTACTTCCACTGCTGCATTAATTCTATATTTATAGAGTGAAAATGAGTGCTCATAAATATTAATTTGACGTGTAAACGACAGCACGCATCAAACATGCAAATCGCTTTTAAGAAACCTCAACGTTTTTAACGTACCATGGTGTGGTTATTGAGTTTTTTACTCATTTTCTCCATGTTTTCTAAATGATTTCAGGTAGCGCAGCGGGAAATGGGAATGATGCTTAGTAAGAGAACCTAGCGACACCCCTTTTATGCATCTTTTGTTCATAGAACCAACTTTTGGTATAAACATGGTTATGTAATGTAATAAAAACCCGTACAACTCTTTTGTTTCATACTGTTCATGCATATAAGTGCCTTACAACTCTTTTCAAACACTCTCGACTCGAGTTGGGCGGTAGCGCTCTCACCCAAGGTGGGGTATTATAGAGTGGTATCAGAGCCCAGGTTTAAAAACAAAGGAAAATGATGTGAGCAATAGGTACGGGGATGGGGTTTACTATTTTATCTTATGTCATTCCCATGTTTCCAAAGATTTACCCGCTGTTTTTTATATGTTTGAAGGATAGATACACAGGGATATATGTCTCGCTCAACGAAAAGGAAGTCGAGACTAAGTGAGCATCCCTAAGGTATCATAATGGCACCAAGCACATATATGGAGTCGCACATTGCGCGAATCCGCCAAGCTATAAGAGTGTATAACTCCTTCGGCCCTAATACCCTAGACGATGAAGCACACCAGGTCAAGTACCTCACTGAAACACTCCCTAACAAGTCTCAAGGAAAAGTACCGTGATATTCTCATAAAGGGTGGAATGTAACTCGAAGTATGTAAAGGATGGTAAATGGACCCTTACCTTTGGGAAAATGACCTTAGAACTTTATGATCACGGCTTGGAGACGAGTGAGGAGCTTAAAATCCCCAAAGTAGAGCCTAATAGTCCACCTAGGATGTATAACAACAACAAAGAAAGTGCACGTGATCTCAAGGAGCACTTGAACTTGTTTGGAAACGTTTATGGGAAATGGATTGATTAGTAATCGGTTACAAGATAATCCAATCAATATGGTGAAGAACGATAACAAACGTTACCTTTGCGAGGTAATGACCTTCAATCCTTCTCGTTATGATGCAAAGCCAGACCAGATACAGTTTGAAAACTCGGTCAATGACATGGATCAGCTTTTCGACGCTGTTGGATGTCCCGAGGAGCTCAAGGATGGGATAGCTGTATGGCTGCTGGTTGGTCAAGCAGATTTATAGTAGGGAACCGTTAAGGGCAATCTCGATTTATAATTCAACTGGCAAGAATTCAAAGAACTACTTTGAGAGAAGTTCTATCCAGCATCCCGTCAGCAACAGAAGGAGGAAGAGTCCCTTTCACTTAAACAAGGAAGGATGAGTATCATTGAGTACACTGCTAAGTGCAACGAGCTTTCAAGGTTCGCTCCGTATCTTATCAATGACGAAAAGCGTCACATGCACCGATTTGAGCACGAACTGAACTGGAAGTATATGGAGGCGCTTCGGTGTTGATGATCAATTCATTCCAAGAAATATACGAAAAGGCTTTGAAGATGGAACGAGTTGTTAAAATGAGGGAGCAAGCCCAATCAAACTCAAAACAAGGGCGTGAAAACTTCAACAATCAGAACTCCAGAGGTCTCACAAAAGACAGTTTAGAGGTGAATCGTCCAACTCGCAAGGAATTGGAGGTCAGAACAAGAATTAGAAGAGGTCTTGTGCAAAGTGTGGAAGGAGTAATCACTCGACATAGGATTGCAGAATTGGTACAAAGTGTGGCAGTTCTGAGCACAGGGTAGTAGACTGCCCATGGAAGAACCAAGTAAACTCTGCTCCTCTCCAAACTAATGCAAACGGGGGTCACAACAATCAGGGATGTGGCATGACAACGGGCCCTGTATATGCAATGAATCGCTAGGATGCCGTTGTGCAAGACACCATTGTTACCAGTACGATCCTAGCAAACGCTCATACTATGCATGTTTTATTCGATTCTGGTGCTTCACATTCTTTCATCTTTGCAAGTATGGCTAAACGTATTAATTTGAGCCCTCAACATGATAACCTCGAATTAGCCATAGAGTTGCCCATGAGAGATGTCATAGAATGCAAGACAAGATATGATGGCTTTCCCATAGGCATAGAAGATAAAGTCTTCCCTGCTGAGTTAATAGAATTCGAGATGGGTGAATTTGACCTAATTTCAGGCATGGACTGGTTAGACAAGTATGAAGCACTTATTGATTGCAAGGCTAAACAAGTAATCATAAGGGGGAAAGATGGTATAAAGGTAACCTATCAAGGCAATAAACCAAGAATGAAACGTCAGATAATATCCTTTATGAAAGCTAAGAAACTTCTTCATAAAGGGAGTATGGGACTCCTTTGTGGAGTTGTTGATACACAAGTTAAGGGCCACGGTCTCGAAAGCATCCCTGTGATTAGGGAGTATTCCGACGTATTTCCCGAGGAGATTCCTAGATTGCCGCCTCAAAGGGAAGTCGATTTCTCTATCAAGCTAGTTCT
Source organism: Drosera spatulata (assembly GCA_035668315.1). Classification (NCBI taxonomy): domain Eukaryota; kingdom Viridiplantae; phylum Streptophyta; class Magnoliopsida; order Caryophyllales; family Droseraceae; genus Drosera; species Drosera spatulata. The sequence continues at coordinate 2,791 of JAOVYX010017187.1, forward strand.
CGGCATGGCACCGATTTCAAAGGCACCCTACAGGATGGCACCATCCGAACTTATGGAACTTAAGATTTAACTTGAGGAGTTGTTGGATAAAGAATACATCAGACCGAGTGTCTCGCCTTAGGGCGTCCCAGTGTTGTTCGTGAAAAAGAAGGATGGGACGATGCAGTTATGTATCGACTATCGAGAATAAGACGATGATCAAGAATAAGTACCCTTTGCCAAGGATAGATGATCTATTTGATCAATTACAAGGCGCCAACATTTTCTCAAAGATCGATCTCCGCTGTGGATATCACCAACTCCGAATCAAGCCCAAGGATATTCCAAAGACAGCATTTCGGACGCGTTATGGTCACTGCGAGTTTGTGGTGATGCCATTTGGTCTTACTAATGCTCCGGCTATTTTCATGGATCTTATGAATAGGGTGTTCAAACCCTATCTCGACCAATTTGTTATAGTCTTCATTAATGATATTCTCGTGTACTCAAGTCTACCATGGAACATGAGGAACATTTGAGGATCGTATTGGGGACATTAAGGGAGAACAAGCTCTACGCCAAGTTCAAGAAGTGTGAGTTTTAGCTGGATAAGGTGATGTTCCTAGGGCACGTAATCTCGCAAGAAGGTGTTCAGGTCGATCCTCAAAAGATTGAAGCGATCATCAAATAGCCTAGGCTTGTGACGGTAGCCGAGATTCGTAGCTTCCTTAGACTCGTCGGTTATTACCGAATGTTCGTGGAAGGATTTTCGAGGATTCCACTTCCATTGACGAATCTCATAAGGAAAGTTACAAAGTTTGAATGGAACGAGAAGTATGAACGGGCTTTTCAGAAGCTGAAGGAATGTCTCACTACTGCTCCGATTCTGGTACTTCCCTCAGGCGAGGAAGGATTTGAAGTGTATAGTGATGCATCGAAGCATGGACTCGGTGTGTGTTGATGCAACATGGCAAGGTGATAGCATACGCTTCACGACAACTCAAGCCTTACGAGCAGAACTACCCTACGCATGACCTCAAATTTGCCGCGATAGTTTTTTCTTTAAAGATATGGCGACACTATCTGTATAGGGTTTCATGTAAGCTCTACACCGATCACGGAAGCCTTAAGTACAACTTCACTCAAAAAGAGTTGAACATGAGAATGAGACGTGGTTGGAATTCTTAAAGGATTATGTTATCGATATTTAGTACCATCCCAGTAAAGCGAATATTGTGGCTGACGCTTTGAGCCGCAAGGGTGGTGGTGTGAATGCTATGGTTGTAATTCCGAGGGAAATCATGGACGATCTACGAAAGCTGGAAATCTCTATGGTAAGCGTAGGAAAGCATGGTAGTTTAATAGCCTTGGAGGTGAAACCGACAGTGACAGGCGAGATCATTGAGGCTCAGAAGGATGACCCTAAAATCAAGTGGATTCTCCAGAGGATCGCTAGCGACAACACTAATGGTTTTGAAGTACACAAGGATGGCTCTCTACGTTTGCAAGGAAGACTCTGTGTCCCTTCAAAGGTTGAGTTTAAGGAAGATGATTATGGAAGAAGCGCATCAGACGTCATACCCCGTTCATCCCGGAGGTAATAAGATGTATAAGGATTTATGGGAGCACTTTTGGTGGAATAACATGAAGAAGGATATCGCCAAATATGTATCTCGATGCTTGACATGTCAACAGATCAAGACAGAACGTCAGAGGCCCGGTGGAGTGCTTCAACCTTTGGCCATCCCGACATGGAAAAGGGATTCAATCGCAATGGACTTTGTTATTGATTTGCCTACGACTCCCCGTGGAATGAACACTATATGGGTGATAGTTGATCGACTTAATAAGTCAGCCCATTTTCTTGCCATCAAGAACACGTGAAGCTTGGAACAACTTGCAAAAGACAATATCGCTGAGATTGTTCGCCTACAGGGAGTTCCTAGCACGATCGTGCCCGATAGAGACTCTCTTTTCCAAGCGAAGTTTTAGAGACAATTGCAAGATGCATTAGGAACAAAGCTCAGTCTCAGCACTGCATTTCATCCAGCCACTGACGGACAAACTGAACATACCATACAAACATTGGAGGATATCTTGAGTGCTTGTGTGATTGATTTTTAAGGGTCATGGGAACGGTATCTACCGCTAATAGAGTTCTCGTACAACAACAATTATCAAGCAAGCATCGGAATAGCACCGTATGAAGCCTTATATGGACGCAAGTGTAGATCACCAGTTTTTTTGGTCAGACATTGATGAGGTTAAAGTAGTTGGACCAGAGTTAATCCAAGATACGACAGAGACTGTGCAATTGATAAGGTCCAGAATGGAAGTCGCATAAGATTGTCAAGCAAAGTATGCTAATGTCAGGTGAAGGCCATTGGATTTTTTAGTAGGCGAACATGTATTTCAGAAAGTATCACAGACGAAAGGTGTACTTAGTTTGGCAAGAAAGCCAAGTTACGCCCAAGGCACACTGGGCCATTTGAGAACTTAGAGCACATCGGAAACGTGGCATATCGGCTAGCATACATAGCTGATCCTTCACATGTACTCAAGCATGAACCCGCTAAACTAAAGAAGGATTTGTCCTATGAAGAGCAACCGATGGAAATCTTGGAGCGCATGGAAAGGAAGCTACGTAACAAAACCATTCCTATGGTAAAGGTTTGGTGGAAAAACCATCTCCCCACAGAAGCCACATGGGAACTCGAAGAAGAGTTGCAAGCTCGGTATCCAACACTCTTTCAAGGTAACCATGCCTTAAGTTTTGAGGACAAAACTTCTTTTAAGGGAGGAAGAATGTAACAACCAAGCGTTTCATAAGTATTTGCCATCGATAGTTGTTTATATGGAACTAGGCATTCACATAACCAAGACGCTTTATGTTAATAGCATACGTAAGTCAAAACGCTCATGAAAATATCATGTGTCAAAAATCAAGGTAAGCTAGCACGACGATGTTCATCAGAAGCATGTCAATATCAAATGGCATATAACCTTTGATGACTAAGCATGGCAAGTGACTCCTCAGTCACACGTGTCGTCCTCTCATCGTCGATGCCTGTGACAAGGCCATTGCATGTCAAATTGTTAACAGGAGTGCGACACCTCTACGACACGTGTCGTTCCCTTGTCGTCAACGCCTGTGACTAAGCAAGCAACAGAAACTCTATAAATACCCTAAGTTGGCTAAACTAAAGAGTGTTTAGACACTCTTGAGACCAAAACAAAGCAAGAAGAGAGGGAGAAGTAAGGAGGAAACTTAAAACCAAGGTCGACATGCTTGCTTCAAGGCCAGCTAGGAGGAACCCCTTGAAGACCAGAGAAGATCTTATACGACATAGGAGAAGATTGGTTGTGGTCCATATAGGCAAAAACAGCCCCGACGTGCTAGCTTGATAAGCTTGCTCGGTAAAGATCAAAACCAAGTCTTTATGTAGTGAATTAAATTTAAATCATGAAACGAATACTAAGAAAACATTCTAACACGTTAGAGGACCAACGGCAGTAGGGAAAGAAGGAGGAAGGGCTTTAGAAGTAAAGAAAACAGCCCGACGAGTTAAGGCAACCATATGCTTGGTGTATTTTTCATGGTACTTAATGTTTGCCAAATATGCTTCTATGGTATGAAGGTCTTGTTTGCGAACTTTGTGATTCTATAATTCTTTCAAAGACCAATTTATGATCATGCTAAATGAGTTTCGTAAATGATTTAAAGAAGACGTTAATGGTTTTTACGATGCGAGATGGTATAATGGCATAAAACGTCAAGTATATGCTCAATTGTTCAATGACATATGTCAGTAAGGTCTCATCAACCCATGGGGCACCGAGCACAGAGCTCAAATGATATATGATGATATGTATATGATATGCTTCATGATATGCCAAATGATATGCTATGGTAGAACCACTCGCCATCATCAATGTTAAGTGTTTTAAAGCAACGTGTGCCTTTAACCATGAACGTTTTCATGAAATATGTTCTGACCAGTATGTTCACATGTTAATAATGTGCCATTGATGCTTTTCAACCAGTAATGAGATGCTTTTACCATGTGCTTAAATAAACGCTACTCGAACATGCAAATCGCTTTTAAGAAACCTCAACGTTTTAGCGTACCATGGTGTGGTTATTGAGTTTTTCACTCATTTTCTCCATGTTTTCTAAATGATTTCAGGTAGCGCAACGGGGAATGGGAATGACGCTTAGTGAGAGAAACCTAACGACACCCCTTTTATGCATCTTTTGTTCATAGGTCAAACTTTTGGTATAAACATGGTTATGTAATGTAATAAAAACACGTACCACTCTTTTGTTTCATGTTGTTTATGTATACAAGTGCCGTAAAAATCTTTTCGAACACTCTCGACTTGAGGGGCCGAGAGTATAGGCAAATCCAATCTAGGATCGTCATAGATAGATCTAGAATACCAACAGAAATTGAAAAACAATCATACGTGCACCTCGTTTGTCATGATACACAACGAAAATCACTTATGACGTGTACGCAACTGGATTGATCAGATTTGTGAAGTTGGAACATGAACAAACATCGTTAACAGGCTCCACTTTCCTAATTCCCTTTATAGCCTGTGTAGATGAATCGCCATGAATGGCACACTTAGGGTTAGGAAAGGTGACCTGATTGATATATATAAAGATATAGCATTTATTGGGCCTACTCATTACGGACCAATAAATATCTACCCAACCCATACTAACCGGTCCCTATTAGACTAAAATAAGGGCACATCGTCTCGCTTTATTAGACCAACTAATTAGTCCGACAACAATTAATATAACCCACATATGGAGATTTATAGATTAAATCTAACATTCTCCTTGCTGAGTTTATTAATTGTCAAAACCAAAAACCAAAATTTTAGAAAATAATTTCAATTGTCAGAAGAATACAAAAGACGAGCTAATTAACAATTTTGAAAATGTGCGCACAATCAGTAAAATCATTGGTCTAGAGACGCTCTTCTAAGTCAATTCGGTCCCATAGAGTTTAAAGTTCAGGATCATGACGAAAATTGCATCTTTCTTGTTTCGACACGGGACCTTCCATGGCCACAAAACTCTAAACTCTACTAACATGAATTTTAGTATGGTAGTGTGACAAATAGATAATAACCCAATGAAAACATCATGTATTATCCTCTTGTCGGTCATACGATTTTCTCCTTTATGTACCAACGTACGAATGAGAAAATCACTTGGTTATGACAAACCAAGTCATATGTCTTGACTTAATGTATCACGCGTGATATACTTTATTTGTCCCAAGACATATATTAAGGCTCAACTTATTACCCCAAGCCTTTGCTCAAGATTGACACAATCTTTGAGACTTTTGAATAACATGAAGTCATACATAAGAAAACTAACGTGTTATTGTAACGATAAAGTGCGTCCAGTTTACTTGACTCCATTGGAACAAATGTAAATAGCACAATAGAGCCTCAAATGCTCCCACTGAATAAATGGATAAGTACCTAATATCCATGTTGAAACTACATGTCATAAAAGACATATGGACAAAGATCTTAGAACAATGGTGAGACTACCTTATCATTTGTTCCACACGCTTTATTATAACATATACGCTTGTGATACTATATTCTAAGTAAATAACATAAAGTGAATATCACAATGCATATGCATTAGCCTATAAAGTCAACAACCATAACACGAAACAAAGTTCGTCGATAGAAGGATATAATATGAAATAACATGCTATATACATAACAACATAGTCGAGAGAATAATTATTTCTATTTCTCAAAATGAGATATTGCCTTGCTTGTAAAAAGAACATCCTTGTTTTTCAAACTCTGAGAGAGTCAGAACCTATAGAATCCACCAACTATAAGTCCTTAAACTTATGGACTCGTATAGTAGAAACACAGCGTTGCAATAAACAACTCATACGGGAAACAAGGATAGTAAAATCTACTCCCACTGATCACATAAAACATATGCTCCCACTTGATCATGAAGAGCAGAAATAAACAAAGGCACCTTATGATGATACAAGATCATTCTCCTTATGGGCAATAAATAAAATGTATTCCTATGACTATGTAGCAAGAATTGACTTCACACACTTGTACTATCAATAATGGAAAGGGTTAGTACCAGCATAATAAATTAAACTCCATTGGGTAGTATGCTTGACGCACAATGTACAACTCCCAACTAATGGTGCTTAATAAAACAGTGATGATGTGCAGCGTTCAAATAAATAAGTACACATACAGAAGATCCCAAAACATCATCACTCAAACACCTTTTGGCCGAATGTGTGATACGACTTGCAAATCTCCTCACAATTAAGCACTCCCACTATATATAATAGTGAAGCAAATCCTTCTCATCTGTTCCTTGATTTATGAAGCATAAGAACTTGCAAAGGAACTTTAACGTTGTTGACAAGATAAGGTAAAACGATATTTCAAATAACACCATGTGAGTAATCAATGTACACCCATAAATTATATGAGAATGCAATCGACAGATCATAAGCATCATCATGCAAGCACCTTTGGGCAGAATCATGACATGCAGTAGTGTATCTTCCAACATAGTAGCGGATATGAGAATTAAACCAACCATATATGATCTATAACTGATGAGTGTGAAAGCACTCATAGTTTTTCTTAACTAAACTTGTTGTCTTGTGTTGGTTTTTATTAATTTAGTGTCATTTTGAGATAGTTTTGTGCTCGAGGATGTGGTACTGCTATTTTGCGTGTTTTTTTATGTTGGATGGTAATTATATGGAGCTTTTGAGGCTAAGGAATGAGTTCTAACGCACATGAAGTGTTATGGAACGATAAAGCTGGGATTTTTATCAAAACAAGGCTTAACAGGTGTTATAGGTTGTTTTCACGGCCACTATAGGTTGTAGAGAGTTGTCTGTTGTTTTGTCGAATCTTCACGGGGTGTGAAACATTGTTCACGGTCCGTTACTGCCACGTCATAACAAGGGATAGGATTAGCTGTTCACGGGCCGTGACGATTCATCAATCAAAAGTTCACCAAATACTGGGAGCATTAGTACGGGCCGTAATCCACCTGTCACTGGCCGTGATGATTTATTTTCTGCGAGATTTATTCTGAAATCATATCTTTTGTTATATTATTGCTTAGGCCTATAAATACCACATGTAACTTCGTTATTTTTTACAGATTGAGACCTAATTTTCATCAACTTTTCTCTCTTAACTCTCTAGTTAGGGTTTGGAATGCTTGTCGAAGATTTGTCATTTCTATTCGGATCTTAATTGCAAGTTTGAATATTTCGTCTTGAATTGTGCAGAGAACCTTTCTTCATCTCTCAATTCTCCTATTGTTGATGAATATGTCTTCAATTATGCTTTTAAATTTGATTGATATCATACGTAGCGAGTAGATCACCATAACAAGGCCATGTACCGGATCTCGAGGATTAAAAAGGATTATGAGATATTGAATTGTGCTTATTTATCATTGTCATGTTGAATGTTTATGTGAATGAAATTAAACCCCAATTTTTTATGCATGATTCTTCATAGATTGATCATCTAGATAGGTTTCATATTTAAAGTAGTTAACTTGATTGATTCTTTATTCAATTAAGGACAAGTAGTAACTAATGAGGCTAGAATTATCTCTTTTATTTTAACTTTATTAGGCATTCATATATTTTAGATTGAATATGATTAAAGCTGTTTTCTTATATTTGTTCTAAGAAGATGAAACCTTTTTATCCTTAATGCGACTATTGTTTTTGGTGTTAATCATGTTCTCATGTTTAAACTAAGTTATAAGTTAGTGTTGATTGTCATGCTCTCATGAAAATTAACTATGATAAATGAAAAGCTCTTTCCACGTTTTCATTCAATAATACATATGATTGATCAATGATTAGTCCTTCAATAATATCGAGTAAAGTTGCATGTGTCCTTGTTAGTCTCATCATATCTTTACATCAAACTTACAACATTCATAGTTCTTCTAATTAATTAGTTTAGTTTAATAATAGATTAGTTTAGTTCTCATAACTAGTTTACATAACCCCTATAAATTTGCATAAGTACAATAACAATAGAAATAATTACATTTATCTTGAATAAAATTACATTACGGTATAGATCCTCGTGGGAAAGATCCTTGCTCATCCTATATACTTAATTTATATTATTAAGGATTGAATAAGTTATTAATTTGACGCGATTAACGGCACGCATCAACCACCTTTGATGTATGAATCCCAATGACGGTTATCTCTCAACCAAATACTAACCATACAAACCTTCCTACTTTTAACACAAAACCACCTCCTTTGGGATTATGATCAAGTATTAAACAAGAGACACCCTGCAATCTTATCAGACACATTTCAGGAATAAGAACAAGAAGATCCCTTTGGGGACTACAACTCAAACCCGAAACATCTCTAAGACAAGCACTTTAAGTTACTCACATAACCGGATTATAGTTTAACAGGAAAAACTTAATATGATATATCAAGCATTAAACCATACATGTTAATCATGTCGTCTTATATTTATACACAAAATTTGCATTATTGTTTATTTCACTGGCCTTTATACCTTACGTGTCATCCAAAGTTAGATCTAGACTTGATCATCTAGTGACGCAAGGTCATGGACCCAATATAGATGTCCATTAAAATCAAACAGCCAAAAATAAGTGCTCAATAGGTTGTCCGCATAGTTCATTAGAAAATTTAAGAGTTCAACCAAAAACACGTATTTAATATATTTATTTTATAATGTGGTTAGTCCAATGCGAATACGACCTAAGTAACATGCTGAAGAATGAGTCCCTCAACCACAAAAATAACTTGCTTGGATTGTTAACTCACATTTGAATAAATCCAAACATAAAGTAACTTTAATGGACCTTTAAACTTACCTTTGTAAGCAGTATGTGAATTAATTAATCGGTCCACATGGTTGCGACTTGCAATATTTCATCGCCCAAAGCATAATCCCATTGGACACAAATAACTACAGAAATTAAGTTAGTAGATTAACTAGCTAACTGTGCCCAACATTTAATGTAAATCATGGATCCTTGAGTGCACCAAAGCAAATTATGCCGATTAATTCCTAATGGCGACGTCCGTTTCGAATTTGTCATCAATTCTTTCAAAACTGAAAGTTTTATGATTCTAGAGAGGCCACAAATTAGTTACATATAAGAGGAACAAAGGCCACAAATATAAGTCACTAATATGTCATTTAATACCTCAGAATGAGATCAAGCTCCCATTTCTTTTCTTTTCTTTTTATTAATCTGGATATCCTCTAAAATAATGCGGCACCAATAGCAGAACCAATGAGCCAAACCAGTAGGGAAAGAAAAGTACTCGTGGACACAAAATCAGGAAACCCATTATCAAGGGCAAGTAGTGAGACCATGAAGTCATCTAGTACCGTTAAGCATACTACTCAAATTTCTTCCAAATTTCCTCGAAGAAAGAAACAGAACCAAGGCACGGTTACAATGAGGAGCACTTATACGATGTCTAATTTTTTCTCATCAACGTCAAAGAAGAAGTCGTTTTTTCAAGAAACGAGTTGCATTTTACTGAAGAAATCGATTTCTGAAAAAACAAGTTCTAATCAATTTTTGTGATTCCTTTTCCATATAAACAGAACTCGCTTCTCAGGAGACGATTTATGTAAAACAGAAATCGTTTTCCCCGGGAGCATGATTTCTTATGTAATGGTGAACTCATTTTCTGGAGAAACGAATTTTGTTTTGACGTTAAGAGAAAAAAATGGACGTAATAAAACAATGACGGTTACAATGGCCAAAACCAACGAGCAGCAACTTCATACAGCGGGATTTCGCAACAAAGCAAGGCTTTAATAGATTGATAGCAATTCGACAGATCGAAGACTGCACAGGCGAATGTATGATCAAACTCAGCGGGTTCCTTATTGTCACCGACGGGCTAATTTGAGGAGTTCTCCTTGAGGAATTGTCTTGAGTTCTCCACATTTCTCTAGACAATTCCATAGTTTTTTAGGATTCTCCGGAATTCTCTAGAATTTCCTAGAGTTAGGAAGAGTTCTCTAGAGAATTCCATGTAAATATCTAGGGAGAAGAGTTTAGAAGACTCTTGTATATTCTTAGGAGGAAAAGAGTATGGAAGAGTCTAAATCACAAAGTCTAGACCCTTCTATGAAGGTGTATATAAAGGGATGCAAGACTCATTTGCCAAACCATCCCAAGAAGTCCCAAGACACCCCATTCTTGTAAACTCTCAAAGCTTTGTAAGCTCTCAAGTGCTCTCAATACAATCTTGTTTTCAAGTCCAAACTCTCTTACGTTCTCCAACATCACCTTTGGATGACAAGTAAGGCCGAACTCAAGCGAAGGTGGGAGTAGTTTGAGTGCCGCAAGGGTAACGAAATTCTATCCCCGTGACATTATACTGATCGGTACCGTATGCCGACGTGGGGAAGTCCAAGGGTGAGGTGAAGTGCTTTTTATGCGATGGCCCTCACTTAATTCGGGAGTGCCCGAAGAAGAACGCTCTCACGGCTATGGTTGCTCGGGTGGAGGAGGAACCCGCGCAGGAGATGAGATTTTTGAGGATCCTTAATGCGATGAAAACCACGGAGGAGAAGTCTTCATCGAGGATCCTTAATGCGATGAAAACCACGGAGGAGAAGTCTTCATCGAAAGGGTTGATATACGTCGATGCGGTGATCGGATCGTACACAACCCATGTTTTGGTTGGTATCGGGGTAACTCATAACTTTGTCTCACGGGGAGAGGCAAAGCGACTTGGACTTCGAGTCGACAAAGAGCAAGGCATGCTCAAGACAGTGAACTCGAAGGCCGAACCAATCGATTGGAAGAGATCGATGGATCTCACGGTCGTTCCCATGGACGACTATCCTTTGGTACTTGGAATCGACTTCATCGAGGGTATGAAGGCGGTACCAATCCCCTTCGCTAATGTCATGCACATAGTGAAAGACGATGAAATTTGCGTGGTCCCGATGGTTCGACGAGTAAACAAGGCTCAAGAAAAGATGGTCGCAACCATGCAACTCTTTAAAGGAAGCAAAAGTGAGGAACCTACTCACTTGGGGAAAGGTGAGATCTCTCATGTGACAAAGGAGGTGCCAAAGAAGATCTCACGAGTCTTGCCGAAGGAACACGGGAAGAAAATCCCTCCAGGACGAAAAGATGGGCGCTCAAAGGCTTCTCGCGACGACTCAAGGAAAGGAGCGAGTCATGCAAGTGCTTCGCGACGAGGATGTCCGCAACATAGGTGGATGAGTATGTCACGGGCGGACTAATTCGAGGAGTTCTCCTTGAGGAATTGTCTAGAGTTCTCCACATTTCTCTAAGCAATTCCATTCTTTTCTAGGGTTTTTTGGAATTCTCTAGAATTTTCTAGAGTTAGGAAAAGTTTTGTAGAGAATTCCATGTAAATATTTAGGGAGAAGAGTCTAGAAGACTCTTGTATATTCTTAGGAGGAAAAGAGTATGGAAGAGTCTAGACCACACAGTCTAAACCCTTCTATGAAGGTGTATATAAAGAGATGTAAGGCTCAATTGCCAAACCATCCCAAGAAGTCCCAAGACATCCTATTCTTGTAAACTCTCAAAGGTTTGTAAGCTCTCAAGTGCTCTCAATACAATTTTGTTTTCAAGTCCAAACTCTCTTGCGTTCTCAAGCATCACCTTTGGATGACGAGTAAGACTAAACTCAAGCGAAGGTGAGAGTAGTTTGAGTGTCGCACGGGTAGCGAAATTTTATCCCCGTGACATTATACTGACCGGTACCGTATGCCGACGTCCTGCTTGATCACAGAACCAAAACTGATGCTTCAAATCGTTTTGTATTTGCGATCAAAAACAGATCTTTGCACATCCGCGAAATGATTCAAGACAACCATTTAAAGATGAGTTTTTAGATCACGAACTTAAGGTCACAATTTGATAATATCTAGTGGGCTTTGTGTTAATTTCAACAAACACAAACATTCAACCAAACGCAGACCTTTGTATTTTCCCAAAAACGATTAAAATCCACAAGAATATTTTTTCAAGATAGATAACTCATGCCATGTGGAAACCTTGTCATACCATGGAGACTAATTCATTTGATAGGCCAAATCAAGAAACACAATAATCCAGTTTCCATGTTTCTTCCTCACATGCTCTTAACCTTCTCTACTATGCTCATGCGAAGAACTAAAGTGTATGCTTGAAAAAACACCGAAAAGAAAAAAAAAAAAAAAAGAAAAGAAAAGAAAAGAAGAAAAGAAAACGTCTTCCATAACACCCCCGAAAAAAAAAAAAAAAAAAAAAAACATCTTGGCAGATCGAGAGCTCGAGAGACGAAAACTTTGGATCTAGCGGATGCTTAATACGGTTTAGATCCTTATACCATGTCCGCTTCAAATTTTGATTGAATCCCAAAATTGAAACATGAACAGAGACCATAAAACAAAGTTTCTAAAGTCAACAAGCTAACTTTTTGATTCATACAGACTCATCTGAGAATAGCCAACAATATCAGTTTTTGAGTTAAATAGATTAAAACAAACAGAGAGGAGTGGTGGAGAACGAGGTGGATGAGGGGGCGGTGGTGGTGGATGAGGGGGATCCGAATCA
>JAOVYX010017188.1:0-22783 GCA_035668315.1 Drosera spatulata
GGGGTTTTCCACGTTAAATTTTGGTGTCGACTCTATTTATTTTTGGGCTATTTATTTATCCCATTTTTATAACGCAATAAGGGAAAAGTGCTGGGCAATTTCCGCTGCACCATACACTGGCTTTTCCCAACATTTTTTGATAAAAGAATGTCTAAACAACATATAAATAGTAACATCCCTCATTGATTTGCATGCATTAAAATCATTTTCTATTTTCATTCATCAAAACTCTTCTTTTTTAAAGGGTGATTTTTAACGTTTGCATTACGAAGAATCCACGAGAGACTTAATCATATCCTGAAAATATATTTTTCTGAAAATCGAAGCATTTTTTATACGTTCGAAAAGGGGATAATTAATATCTTAAGGAGAATAGATCATTACCTACGATTCTAACCCTATAAACTTCATCTTTTCATTTTATGATTTCATCTATATTTACACTTTTCTTGGATTATTTATTTGATGTTACTAACAATCTTTTGATGTTGTCTCTTTTCGTATAACCCTCTTCATAGGAATCCAATTTCCTAACATACCCTTGGAAAGGTGTACAATTTTGTGAGATCCTTAGTATGATTCTTGAACAGTTGAATTTGAAATAGAAAGCCTTCAAAATTAATTTTTTTTTGATTTATTCAAATTGTAACCTTGATTTATATCAGTAATAAAATATTTATGATACGAATTATTCGTAGAATAATCAAAAATCATGTTATTCAAAATTATCATAAAATACTAATGATAATTTAAATTATATATTATAACCCTGCATCAATATCATAATTTTCTTATCTTGTTGAGAAGAAAAACGAAATTTATCAAAATGATATTAAATAATTTAATAATATTATAATTTAAATAAAAACGAAGGAAGAAAACTTCTTTACCGTTGAGAACATTTTTTGTCCCATCAAACCTGTTTGAGAGTTTGATGTTCAAAAAATTCAAAATAATAGAACCAATATGGGTGCGTTACACATTTGAGTAGGAATCGATGGGCTGCATTGGGCAAATACTTTGACCCAGGCCCAAAGCCTTCAGCACATTCTAACCCTCGAGCTTTAGACTTGGGCCAAACATTTTTGGATTCATAATTTATTTAATGTAGCACTGCAACATTTTTTAATTGTCTCGTCAACAATCGTAACTCTATTTATTTTATAGAACACGTGATGCATTAATAATTACATGTATTACACTTTGTTTATTTGAATCGTCCTAAAACATATACAATATATCATATTTATTAATTTTTATATATAAAAAATATCAAAATCAATCACCTGTTACGTTAGACTCACTATCTCATCTCACAACTGTTACACTAAAACTCAGTATACAAAAAAAAAAAAAAAATTTTTTATTTAAATCTACACAAATTTAACATACATATATATTCGCATGTTAAATCAAACCGTTGTCCATATTATAGAACTTATGGAGGAGGGAGTATGAATTTGATGCGTTTGACCAACTGAACAGCAGCTGGTTGAAACCCTTTTTTGTGTTCTCTTCCAGTACGTGATTTCATTCTCGGTAGTTCAACCAAATCAGTGCAGCTTTGAGTTCATAAGTGCGAAGTTACAATTTTACAAACAATTCGAGAGTCAAGGTACAGACCGAATGCCATGTTATAACCAAGAGTTACCACACAAAGTTCTTAGTGGTTTGTCTCACGCCGAAACCAAGAACAACTATGCGAAGTGACCTTATACTATCAGAACACAGACGGATCGAAAGAGGTAGTTACACTTACGATAAAGAGTTGGGTCTTTTATAGTTGAAAGGAAGAAGGGCTCAACACATGAATATATGACAATTGGTTTGTAGGAGAATCGACACAAGTATCTGTATCGAGAAGACAACTATACTAGTCACAATTCAGATATACCGCGGGAAGTCCCCAAGGACTTATAAATCTCCATCACGAGTCTTGCCTCAAACTCACTAGCACCCTTATACTTCACCGGAATCCGCCGTTCCTTTGGTATCCGCTTCCCCTGAAACTCCCCGCCTCCGCCACCAGCTATCCTCAGCATCATGTTAATATACCCGTCCTTGAACCTCTTCCACAGCGTCTTCGGCGAGCCGCCCCTGCAGGCCGCTTTGATCACGCGCAGCTTCAGCACTCTCTTGATGCTCCAGAATCGTGACGATGTGGATTGTGATTTTCCCTTGATCTTGACGACTCGGATCTTTCTTCGTTTTGTCATCACTTCTTCGTCTAGCACCTTGTATCCTTTTCTGTTCCTGTAGTTGTCGATGCTAAACTGGCGTGTGATCATCTCCATTTTGACACAGAGGGCAAAAGAGGAAAGAAATTAGAGGGGAGATTCGAGTGGAGGTGCGTGGGAAAGAGATTTTTATAGTGATGAGTGGAAACACAAGAGGAGTTTGATAATGATAACATGGAAGCCTCGGTTTGGAATGAAAGTCAAATAGAGGGAGCTTGCGAAAATGAAATTTGCAAACCATAATCAGTTTCATCAATCATTGTTCACATCACGCTGTTGGTTGATGGATGATGCTAATCCACCGTTCAAAGCAAAACATTGAGGTGACAAAAATTTATTCAAGATAAGTCTCCCCTCCCCTAAATTAGAACTCT
The DNA here is from genome assembly GCA_035668315.1 of Drosera spatulata. Lineage (NCBI taxonomy): Eukaryota > Viridiplantae > Streptophyta > Magnoliopsida > Caryophyllales > Droseraceae > Drosera > Drosera spatulata. The sequence continues at coordinate 2,612 of JAOVYX010017188.1, forward strand.
CGGACACCAGCTAACCTCAGTTAACTGTTATGGCAGGCAATAAGCGAGTCAGATTGGGATCCCATGCTTTGATTTTAGAGACTTTTTTGCAACATTCTTAGTTAGAGTTGCGAGAAGCGAATGAAGTTGATAATGTATCAAAACTTATTGACTTTGGTGATTCGGCTGTTGTTCAGTGCGGATCTTCATTCTCGAAACAGATCGGCTTTTGAAGGTGTTGTGTAGGGCTTGATGAGTAAGCAATGGTGTACAGTTACAGCCTTGCATATAGTTCGATTGTGAGTGCAAGTATCAATCGAGTTTTGACCTTTTGGGAATGTGATACTGCCATAGAACTGACTCTGGTGCTAATAATGTTCACGTCGTTTGGTTTTCCATGGCGTAGTTGTTTATTCCATGCTTGGTGACGGTTTCCTTAACTTTGGCTGAAGGAAGTCTTTCTCCATTGGTTGTCAAGCGAAAGGCCGGAGTTTCACATGAACAGAAGTAACTGAAGGTTAGCTACCTTACCCTTGATGTTTTTTTTTTAGTGTCGAGTTGGACTTTAAATTTCTTTGCTCATCTCGAAAATACAAATATCCATTACAAAAAAGGGTATGTTGGGGCTTCAAACTCAACACTTTGACCGTCCGAAATAAAATTAGCCATTATATGAGTGACTTCGCGAGGTATCCATGCGCAACTAAAACTAGAAAAATTATGTAACAATCCCAGACAATCTTCTACAATGCCACCTGCCTCGGAAAGATCTAGCCTTTTTGTTTCTAACATCCTCATCACCTGTTGGCAATCTCCTTCCATAATTCTATCATTCAGCTACAACATTCTGGCAAGCTCAATTCCTTCCTTCACTGCTAGCGCTTCCCCTGCCACGATACTCAAGTTTCCACCAACACACTTCCCTGATGCGCCTTGAACCTGTTGTGATACTCAAGTTTCAACACGCTTCCCCCACCGCGATACTCAATAATTACCCTTGATGTTTTAGTAATATGCATTCGTAGTGATTCCATCTGAAGTAGCTCAAGGAAACCTAGAACTTCAACATGCGGCGGATCATGAACACATATATCGGACATGCTTTATTGATTAACATAAACTTTGAGCTAGGCTAATTTGCTTTAATCTGAATGCTATGAAAGATACAGACAGTATCTACAAGTAATCAGCACCAATATATAAATTACATTTCCTTACGCACACCAAATTTTTATGATACCTCTTGTATGTCGAGGCCTCCGATGATCTGCTTCCCGGCAAAACACCTAGCTAGGTTCAGCATGACTCTTCTCCTTCGCCGTATCATGAGAGAACTGGAACGTGCAGCATGTCTTCCTTGTGTGGTGGATTTCCGATGCTTCGACATTCTTGAAGATCCGAAAGCATCTTTGGTTGACTTGATCCCAGGTGATAGTTCCATGACGTGTTCCTCAGAGTCCTCAATTTCTCTGTCCCTCTTACTCTGGAATTCGGCATCAACTAATTCTTTTACTGTCAATGATTTGTTGGCTCTGTGAAGCTCTTGCACCTCTTTCACGTCCAGTTCTCTGAGTTCTCTTCGAGCCATCTCCGTCTCCATCACGATCTCCTTCTCGCTCATCTTCAATGCTTCAATGCAAGCTTCGGCTGCTTCCACCTTTTCGTCTGCAACCTCCCTTGCTCCGGCTGCACATCCGCGCAGATATTCATACTCAAATTTGGAGATGGTGATCATTCGGCTATGTTTACCAGCCAAAGCTCGAGTCCTCATAGTGTTATCTGCGAGAACTTTTAACTTAGCCAGAGCCATGGATTGAGATGACCTGAGTTCTTCCAGCTCTTCAATGGCGGCCTTTACCGTCTCCTCGACTAAGCCAGATAAGAAATCTGTTTCCTCAACCTCTGACTTGATCCTCGCTGTTTCTTCTACCAGGAGTTCCCGTTCTTTGTTGGCGGCCTGTGTCCCTGCTTCCAGCTGACCTCTTGTGGCAGACATAGATGATAAAATGTTTTTCACCGTTGCTTCTGATGCATATGCTGCTTCAAGCTTATCCCGTGCTTTTATGAGCCAAGAGTTTAGCTTTTCGATAGCCTTTTCTTCTTTTAGTTCTCGCTTCTTCAGTCGAGCGATCTCTCCCAAGGTATGATCAAGCTCCTTCCTGGTTAAATCCATGGATACCATAGACTGAAATCCTTGTTCTTTCTTGGATGCCAATTCCTTCTTGAGAGCTTCTATTTCCTCCTTCACTGCATTGAGTTCATTCAAAGACTCATCTGTTTCGTTACTGGTGATGGCAGTTCCAGTATTCGCCATTTTGTCTATTTCTCTGATGAAGTTAAGCTCGCTTTGTAACACTTCGATCTCTGAATTAGTGACAGCCAACATCTCCTTGAGTGCTTTAACACGTCCAATGCCTTCCATCAGCATACCAATCCTCTTACTTTTCTCTTCCATCAGCGAAGAGAACTTCTGAGATTCTTCCTTCCTTTGAGCTTCAACGACTGCGAGTTCTTTGACTGCCTCAATTCTTGCTAATTCCACGAGCACAATCTCTTCGTTTAATTCCTCAATCTGTTCTCTCAGTTCTTCCGAGGATTGCATGTGAGCCTCAGTCCTAGACATCAAGGCTTTCAGTTTCTTCTCTGCTTCAGATTTCTCTTGTAAAACACGTACTTTGTCGAGCTTAAGCTGGCTTAGTTCTAGCTTTATGGATTCTACTTCTCGGATGACTTTATCATTCTGATGATTTTCCATTTTCCTGGGTGCCAAAACTTGCCTGTCACCCACCTCTGTCGCCTTGTTTGTTGTTCGGATATCTTGTTCCTGTTGCCTTGCTTTCGACTTGGATTCTTCTATTTGCAAGGAGAGCTTCTTTGCTGTTTTCTTTGCTTCAAGGAGCTCAAGTTCTGCTTCAGCTTTTATTGTTTCTGAGGTTCTTCTGGACTCATCAATTTCATTCATGTTCTTCTTTACTCGATGCAGTTCTCTTGCGTTTGAAGACAGTTTCTGACTCATTTCAAGTTCCACTCAAGAGCTAGAGTTGATACCGATTACTTGAAACCTGTGCATTGCATGAAAATCATAGACTTGAATACAATGGGGAGGAGATGAAAACGGAAAAGTTAGTATGATCTTGATCAAAGACTCCAACGCATATCGTTACTGATTGACCTTAAACATTAGAGTTATGTATGGCCGGCTCCTAAATGATGAAACCTTTCTAGGTGATTGAAAGGATACATCCAGCTTTTGTTTACAAATAACTAGCTAATGTTTATTGATCAAGAAATGGAAGAGCATATACCACGTACAGTGAACTATACGTTGACATTATTATTTTGATGGTTCATTGATCTTTTGAAATGATGCAAATGCAGGAACTTCAAAGAGCTGATCAATGAAGCCATAGAAGCATACCTTTGACAACTCCACCTCTGTCATTTTCACTTCATCTGCAGCGATGCCGCCATAACCGCATCGCCTATCCACACACTGTTTAGCCACCGTTCTTCCCCTCGCTTTCAGACTCGTATGTCAATCTTCCCCGCTGTCTTTCTTTCCGAAGATAACTGACCACGATACGAAGACGTCGAGCTCGTATTTGCGCGGAAGACCCATGGAAGGAATCCCGAAAAAGGATTTCGATTCTCTTGAAAATCTTTGAATTGCTTGAGCTTGAGAGTCGAGGCAGTGATGGAGCGGATAGTGCAACGAATCAAGAGAAGTTTCGGATAAGCGATGGTCGAAGGGGCTAAAGTTTCATGAACCTAATAAGCTTGTGTTTTGAGCTCGAGGGCCACATAAGTGCAAGATAGAAATTTGGAGGAGAGGGAAAGGCAGTGGTTGGCTGTTATTGGGTGTACTCAATGGATGTTTTCCCAGCCACGTATGCGTCTTGTGTCCCATGCTCGGCCTTGTTTTTCTTCTTCTTCTTTTGCTTTCTTTTCATTTAAGTTTCAAGGTACACTTGCCCAGCGTCACTCGAAATCGTAGATATAAGTAGCCTCACGAATAGTTTGTGGTTGAATTTGTTCTTAAGGTATCAGAATCCTTCATCAACAAACTCCATTGAACGGTATTACATGAGGCTTCACATTCATTAAGAATTGCATCAGGGTTCATAAATTAGTATCACATAATCTCGTCAGTGGACGACGACGAAATATATATAGTATCACCCCTGTTATACATTTATAACAAAAAGATTATTTTCTCGATGCGTTTAGGAGATATCGAATCCCGGAGCTCATGGTTAAGACGAGGAGATGTTTCTCAATGAGTGAAACCTTCTTTGTGACTCATTGAGCTAAATAATCAAACGATGAACACCACATTTGAATTCCAAAGATCTTAAAACAATTCCAATAGACATGCTATATAGGTTGCTTTTGTTAAAATATAACCGTGTGTTTTGACAAAAAAAAAAAAAAAAGGAAAAATATAACCCAGTGTTTCATAAATGATTGCTCTAATTGACATGTATTTCACTTGGCAAATTTTGTATTCTCATTTTTTTTAATATTTTTTTTTTTGCAAAGCAGTTAGTTATCGGCAAATCCAAAAACATAAATTCAATCACACATTTGTGCCACTTTGGTAGTCATCTATTAATGAATATTGTTATAATATAACATGATTGTAATGAAATAACATAGGAAAATTATAGAATGATATTGTTTATCGTTAAAATATTGATCATTTTTGCTAAATATAGCAAGCATCATTGTTCATGCTCTTATCCCCATTCGACTGTAGGAGGGATGTATAAGAGATCTTTCAAGTTCGACTGTTATATGGCCGGCAAAAATCCAATTAACGGTGGATTTTGATATATATCGGCAAACTACGGATAGTGTTCAGATCTGCGATGACTCTAAGAAGGTGTTCAGATCCACCATGGATCAGGTGCTGGTGTTCATATTCACGATAGATCTAGGCGAAGGCATTCAAATCCGCAATGGATCAGGTGATGTTGTTCAGATCCGTTAAGGATGTACATGGCACTGGATAGTCCGGTTTTTTTACTGTTTTCTGTCCCGTCCTAATTTTTTCGGCCCCTTAAATAATTTTTCCCATCCCGTCCCAATTTCTTAGTATCGGTTTTTCGGGTTCTCAATTTGGGAAATTCAGTGTTTGGGGAATTTCAATGTAAATACCATATACTTGAAATTCGAATATCATAAAAGTAAAAACCACACTTAATTGTAGAAGTGTTTGCGTCTAGTCACACAGCTACATGAGACATAATGAACAAGAAACCAAGTAAACTTCAATAAGGCTAGATTAGGACTAAGTAACATTAGCCTTTGATACAAAACAAATTATTTTTAACAATTTTATTTACCAAATGCCTACAACACATCTATCAACAAAACCATTTATGAGAGCATACAGAGGAGTAACGTACATTAACAAAAAACCAAAGCATAACATACAATGATAATAGCAATCAGAAACAACACATGCACATATAAAAAGATGTATCGTCCTGAGTTTAAGGATGACCTTGTAACTTAAAATTCATAGTTATTATAGTAAAGATCAACATCTTATATGCATCGGTTTGACCCATTTCAGGATTTTTTCCCATGTCGGACCAGAATTTTTGGTATCATCATTTAAGCCTTCCCGTACCAACCATTATTGACCTGTACGAATTCGATGTAAGTCGATTCGTTCCGGTTTTGGTTCGGTTTGGTTTCTTGGGACAATTTTGCTCACCCATAAAATCCGTGTTGGACCAAGGAGAATGCGTTCAGATCCGTGTTGGATCTAGGCGATGGTGTTCAAATCTATTTTGAATCTATGGGAATTGGATTATGATGTTGTGTATCGTTCATGGTGATGGCTTGGTTGTTATGCTTTTACAAAGATGAAGATTAACGATCAAAGGAGTCGATTGATTCGGAGAGTTGCTAGGGGTTCAGGTGTTTTAGTCTTATGTTTGTAGAAAAATAAGATTCATTCCTAAAATCAATTGACAAATAAAAGAAGATGTTCATGATCTACTTATATTATTGTAAACTTTATCCAAACTTCAATTTGGGTTTAGTATCTCTAACATGTCCCCTCACGCGAATGTCTCTTTTGGACTTGAACCCTGAACTGATAATTGAATGACGTGGAGTACGTGTGACGGTTAGTCCAACACGTGTGAGTCTTACTCTAATATCATGTCGAGAAATCAAGTCTATCAAAAATTCAAAATTATGATAGAAGGCCCTATCAATATATATTTAACACTCCCGAGAAAGGATCATTAATTGTCGAACCATGTCGAGGAAACAACTTTATCAAAAATTCGAAATAATGTTAGAAGGTTCTATTAATAAATATTTAACACTCCCCCTCACACGAAGACCTATTAGAACATGAAGTGTGCACAATACTAACCCAACCCATACCAAGTGTTATATAAATTCACATAAATAAACCACATAAGTGACAATAAATGAGAGGAGACAGTGATCGAACTCATGATCTCTTGTCACAACTTTACCCAAACTTTAATGTGGGTTTAATATCTTTAACACGTCCCCTTATGCGAATGTTTTTTTTGGGCTTGAAGCGTGAACTGATAATCGGGTGACGTGGAGCACGTGTGGCGGTTAGTCCAACACTTGTAGGCGTGGCTCTGATATCATGTCGAAGAATCAACTCTATCAAAAGTCCGAATTTATGTTAGAAGGCCCTACTAATGTATATCTAACACTCCTCCTCACCAAAGACCCAATGGGATATGAAATATGGACAGCACTGATCCAACCTATACAAAGTGTTATAAGTGCTATTAAAGGTTCACATAAATAAACTGCATAGGTGACAATAAATCGAGAAAGGCAGGGATCGAACTCGTGATCTCTTGTCACGGTGCTCTGATATCATGTAGAAATAAAAGATTTACTCTTAAAACCAATTGACAATAGAAGAAGAGATTCATGATCTATTTATATTGTTATAAATTTTATCAAAATTTTAATATGGATTTAATATTTCTAGTAATGCTGGCACGGTGTTGAGGTTGCTTTTTGAGTTATGTTTTTCGTTGTTTGACGTCGTTGTTGTTGGGAAAGCTTCAATATTCTGGGCAGCGTATTTCGGGCTCCAACTATATGGGATCTAATGCGGCCATGCCAATGTGTCTCTTATTGCATATATCACAAGCCAATGTCACGTTTTGTGGGATGTACATGACTTCTATGTATTTTAACTAAAAAAAGGAGACAGCTATTTTCAAGATAAAAATTAATATTATCAAGATAAATAATCTATAAAATTTTTATGATAAAAATATCCTTATCTCATAAAGAGCTTTGACAATATCAATTTTGATCTTGAAAATAGTAATTCCGAAAAAAAAAAAAAAAGGAAAAGGGCAAACTAGGCATGGCCGATCATGTCAACTCTTAAGTTAGTTGCAAAAGAAAGTTCACTATTCTCATTAAAACGATTGATATTGGAGTAATAAAAATGGTACAATATTTTTCATGTGTCACTGATAATTTGTGGCGAACCTTTGTTTCGCCATAACCACGAGTTAGTACTTGCGATAGTAAACACAACTTACTGAAATTCGGAGTAAATATAGGTTGGTCACGTAATATTGCAAATGAATGCACAGGCCAACCATTCCCTTTTATCCACGTAATATTGTAAATATAGGTTGGTCACGTAATATTGTAAATATATCTCTACTAGACCACTATACTATGTTCTAATGGTCTTTCTTTTATCCACGTGCGTATGTGTTGCCATGGATAAAAGGTAACATGATCCTTCCAAACACGTGTGAGAGATAATAAAGAGGTACGGGTCCAGTGCAGCGGTATCTCGTGTCAAAATATCGTCCATATTTGACTAATCAATATCGATCGAGAATTCGAGATGATTTAGAACTTGTCTTGAAATAGTAATAGCACGTTCATTTCATCTTCCTCTAAGTTCACCAGCATGGTATGCATTCATGAGTCCTGAGATTATGTTACCTGTGAATTCAAATTCAAGGTGAATACAGAATAGGAGGAAATATTGTTAATTAACAACAAATACAGCACAGTGCTTGAACTAGTTGGAAACAGAGTAGCAACTCTTGACAGGAATATGATTTTAGTTTGTGCATCAGGAACACATGTAGATATGCACATCTTAAGGATACAATTCATATACTCCCTCCGTCCCAAAAAATATGCAACACATGCATATTGTGTATTATTTTATATGTATAAATATAAGTCTTCTTTTCATATTAAATCACGTCTAATCGTCTCGCAACATGTATTAGGTTGAAGTACGTAATTTACACAACCATTAATGTTTCATGATAAATTTGTAAAAAACTACGTTTGAACGTCGTTGCATGTGTTATGACGAAGGTTCATTGATTTTACCGTCACCAGTAAATTACCGTTACTAAACTAAGTGGTTAAATAAAATGTTATAAATATAACACCAATGAACGGAATATAAATAACATAAATAAAAGAGACAGAGATTTTACGTTGAAATCCTTACGGGAGAAAACCACGGGCGATCCCCGACGACAAATAAATCCATCAATCAAACGAGGAGATACAAAAAGAGGTACACCGAAACACCGAGAGTACTGTAATCAAAGAAGCTTAAGACTTCTCCTATACTAATCTCTCCTAATCACTCACTAAGTGTTTAAGATAACAAGAAATCAAGAGACAAAAGCAATGTAATGCTCCTGTCTATGGTTGTTGTCCTGCTCCGATGCTTTGCTCTTGCTACAAGTTATCACAAACTTATAAGTCTTATATATGCAACCAACAAGCACATGGAAAAGAGCCTGAGCCTTACAATTACACCATGCTCACACGGAGTAAAACGCGGACACGGATGGACCACGCAGAGCACCACACTCATCATCAATTTGAGACACCAAGTGTACAAATCTCCACCTTGACTCAAATTCCCATTCACGTATCTCATTAAGATCTTTTCAGTCGTCGAACAGCCTCCACCTAGGCTTTAAGAAAGCCTAGAACCCTCGACTCCTAAGAGTTTTAGGCAATGACGATGTTTTGACACATGAATTAATTTCTCAACATATCTGCTGAATTCTCTGCACTAGCAATCTTGATCATCTTGACAAAGTCAAGTTTATCAACAAAATAGCTTTCTTCACAGTAATGCAACAGTCATGAACTCTGCCTCTATAGTGCTCAAGGATACAGTATACTCCAAAGTTACCTCTCAAGAAACTGATCCCCCACAGAAAGTGAATACATATCGTGTAAGTGACCTGCGATGATCCAAATCTTCAGCATAGTTTGAATCTGAGAACCCCTCAACATTATCGTTGTCTCCACCTCGCATTTTATCATAGACGATACTTAATCAAGATGAACCCTTAAGATATCTAAGGATCCATTTCACGAACTGCTAGTGACCTCTACTAGGTCTGCTCATATAACGACTCACAACTGACACTGTCTATGATAAATTGGTCGAGTGCATACCATAACGTACATCAAGGAATCAAGTGCACTCGCATAAGACACTGAGGCCATGTTCTTCACTTTATCCTCAGTTTTCGATGAGAACTCTAAAGATAGCTTGAAGTGTGCTGCCAAGGGAGTAGAAACGGGTTTGACATCTTTCATGTCAAATCGATCTATAACCTTCTCAATGTACTTTTTCTGACATAAGGTTAAGACCCTATGCTTTCTATCCCGGTCAATCTCCATGCCCAAGATCTTCTTTGCTGGATCGAGATCCTTCATATTGAACTCGTTATTGGGTTACGTCTTCAGCTTGCTAATCATCCCTCTGTCTCTACCAGCGATCAGCATATCATCAACATAAAGCAAAAGATATACCTTACTTTCATCAGGTTGTTGCTGATGATAAACACACTGATCGTATGGGCTCCGTGTGTATCCAATGCTTACCATGAAGGTGTCAAACATATGATACTACTGTTGGGGAGATTGCTTCAACCCGTATAATGATTTCTTCAAAAGACAGACTCGTTCTTTCATTCCTAACAATGAAAAACCCTCTGACTAACGCACATATATCTCCTCTTCTAGCTCACAATGTAAGAAAGCAGTCTTCATATCCATTTGCTCAAGTTCAAGATCGAACTTAACAACCAAAGATAGAAGAACTCGAATAGAAGTATATCTGACTACAGGAGAAAAAGCTATAGTATAGTCAATACCTTCCTTCTAAGTGAAACCCTTAACCACCAATTTGGTCTTGAATCTCACATCGCCACCATCGCCTGTTTTCTTCTTTTTGAACACCCATTTGCACCCTACGATGTGCTTTTCCCCTTCGCCAAGTGAATTAAAATCTAAGTGTTGTTCTTGTGAAGAGACTCTACCTCCCCTTTCATAGCTGCAGTCCATTGGGCACATTCCAAACTAACAACGGTCTCCCTGAATGACAAAAGCTCATTCTAAACTGCCTCGCTAACTATATATGCATATGCCACCAAATATGAATGGCCGTATCGAAGTGGGGGTCTGATCTCTCGTCGTTTCTTATCACGGCTAAGTTGATACTGGTGTAGAGTAGGTTCCACCTGGACTAAATATGATGTTAGTGGTTCCACTCCTAGATCTTTTGCTTGTTGAACTAGCTGCAAAATATCAGTGGGGATGTTAGGATCTGAGGATTCCCCATTCTGATGCTCCACCTCAAAGGTCGATCTCTCGACTACTCGTATCTACTCCACCAGTTGCTGAATGCTCCCTTGTTGCTCTACTTTCTTGGGTAACATTGAATTCTCGTCAAATGTGACATCTCTGCTGATGATGACCTCAGATGATGATGGATCAGTAGAGTACAATCTATATCCCTTCACACCTGGCTGGTATCCAAGAAAGATGGTCTTCTTGACCCTGGGTTGTAACTTCCCTTCGTTGACATGATAATATGCAGGACAATAGAAAGCACGAAGGTTGGAGTAATTTGCGGGCTTACCAGACCAAGTATCATAAGGTGTCTGTATGGATAACACTGAGAAAGATGACCTGTTTATCAAATAACAGGCTGTCATAACAGTTTTAGCACAAAACCTCTCCTTCAGCCCGGCTCCAATCAACATGCACCGTGCTCGTTCCATGAGCGTTCGATTCATGCGCTCTGCTATCCTATTCTGCTGGGTTGTGTAAGTGACAGTGCGATGTCTCATAATGTCTTTGTTTTTGCAGAACTCTAAAAATTACTTGTTCACAAATTCCATCCTGTTGTCGGTTTGAAGCCTCTTGATCTGCTTGTCGGTTTACGTTTCAATAAACTTTAACCACTCCTTAAAGGTCTCAAATATCTCCGATTTCTCTTTCAAGAAATATATCTAAACATAACGGGAATAATCATCAATGAAGGTCAAAAAACACTTTTTACCTCCCATTGAAGCATGCGGAGATGGCCCCCACAAGTCTGAGTGAATATAATCGAGCGTCCTTTTCGTTCTGTACCACACTACCAAGCGATACTCTCTTTTGCTTGCCGAGGGCACAGCCCTCGCAAAGCCCGAGCTTCTGTGTCTTCAAACCTCCAAGCAAACCAGCCAAACTCTAAACATCCATCCCACTATTAGCCATATGCCCAAACCGCATATGCCACAACTTTATTTTAGAACTAACGTTACCATCACAGACTAACAAAGAGCTTGCAACAGCTGCAACTCCTTCCTGCATAGAGCCGATCAGGTAGTACAATCCAGCATGAAGTCTGGCATTCATAGTCACCATATGGCTCTCCTTGACCTCCATGTCCCCATCCTGAGAATGATAAGAGCATCCTTCCTGATTTAGAGAACCCAAAGACATAAGGTTACGCCTCATCGCTGGAACATAACGAACATCTTTCAACGTCCGCACAACACTATCCCACATCCAAATACGAACATCTTCTACGCCAAGAATCTTACAGGAAATATTGTTGCTGATAAAAACTATGCTGCCATCATCCATTATGAAGTAGATCCTACCAAAGACTCCATGACGGACGTAAGAACGGTCCAAATGGTCTGAGTCTCGACAACACCATCAACCAGAGCTTCTTCTTTCTTATGTTTTCTCTTCACCTTAGGACATTCGTTCCTCCAATGTCCCTTCCGATGACAGTAATGACATGAGCCGGACTTCTTTGAAATGCTACTCTTTGAACGACCTCTGAACTTTTTCCTGTTGTCTTCGATCTTGTCTCTCTTTAATGAATAGCCCATCATTAGAACTCGATGGCCTGGACGACTTCGAGAGCTGGTGTCTCAACTGATTACTGGTCAAAGACATCTTCACATCTTCCAGTGACAAAGAGTCCCTACTATGAATCATAGTAGTCACAAAGACCTCAAAGTTGCTTGGGAGAGAGCCCAACAGAATCGCCACTTCTTCATCATCAATGGTAACTCCAATATTTTTGAGACCAACAAGAATAGTCTGAAACTCAGCCAAATGCTTTTACAGTGAGCTAGTGGACTCCTTCATTTTGAAGGAATGGAGACGCTGCCTCATGTACAAATGAGAAGCATCAGATTTGCTTATATATAAGCTGGACAGCTTATCCCAAAGAGACTTGACAGCCTTCTCCTCCAAGACGTTCTGAAGAACGTCATCAGACAAGCATAACTGCAAAGTTGTGCGTACCTTTTTGTCCATCTTCGTCTTATCTTCATTTTTCATTTCTTTAGATAATTTATCAACCTCTTCTAGAAACTCTTCGATTCCTTCTTAAGTTAATAAGGCAACGACTTTGACTCTTCAAAGTCCACAATTCTTTTTGCCATTAAATTTTTCTATGTCAAATTTCATTGGTGCCATAATTTTTAACCCGCGATAAATAAAACAAGACAGTAAAAAATCCAATGGACATAATTAAATTCAAAACTTAACAAAGTTCATTCCTAAGCCTACGTGGCTGATCCGGTGTAGAAAATAAGGATTGAATGCTACCAACCTCTGAAACCAGTTTGTTACGACGAAGGTCCGGTAATTTTGTTGTCACTAGTAAATTACCGTAACTTCATTAAGAGGGTTAAATAAAACGTTATAAATATAACACCAATAAGCGAAATATAAATAGCACAAATAAAAGAAACAGAGATTTTACGTAGAAACACTTGTGGAAGAAAACCACGGACGGTCACCGACAACGAATAAATCTAATAGTCAAACGAGGAGATACAAAAAAAGATACACCGAAACACTGAGAGCATCGCAATCAAGAAAGCTTAAGACTTCTCCTATGCTAATCTCGCTTAAGCACTCACTAATTGTTTAAGGTAACAAGAGATCAAGAGACAAAAGCAATGTAATGCTCCTGCCTATGGTTGTTACCCTGCTCTGATGCTTTGCTCTTGCTCTTGCTACAAATTATCACAAACTTGTAAGTCTTATATATGCAATCAACAAACACATTGAATAGAGCCTGAGCCTTGCATCATGCTCACACGGAGCAAAACACAGATACGGATGGACCATACTCATCATCAATTTGAGATATGAAGTGTATTACACGCGTGTCAAAATTTTGCATCAACACGCATGTTAAGTCAATCGGTTGCATCTTTTATGGAAAGGAGAGAGTATAATTTATGCCATAATTAACACTCGCATAATGGATCTTTGCGAGGACAGATCCATAATTAGCTAACTGTGCTGTGACCACATCTTGTAAGAAAATTTTATTCGAGATTGTCTTCCACTTCGCTTAAAGCGGCACCACCAAGCTTAATCTTGCCAAAGGACCGCCTGACCTGTCCTGGTTGCAGCCTTACACTATTGATCAACGGGGTTTTTCGTCGACTAGAGTTCCACGAATTTATTGTCCCAAAGAAATTTCTCCTCTAATGGCATCTATAAATTGAGCAAATCCTCTGTCCTTGGACACCATCAAGTCTAGTAATCTCAGCTCGTCAGCCAAAAGCAAATACAACTTGATCAATCTTATTATTCCCTCTTTATAAACATGAACAAGAACGCGGTTTCTCTGGTGTTGCTGGTCTTGGTGGCCGCTGCAGTGGTGTTGGAGAGTGCACCGAAGGCAGAGGCGTGCAGCGTGAAAGATGCTCTGAAGCTGCTCCCATGCCGCAATGGCGCGTCTGAAAGATGCTGCAGTGAGATGAAGCAGCAGAAATCTTGCCTTTGCAGCTACTACAGGAACCCAGAGCTGAAGCATTATTTCCCTTCCAATTCTAAGCAGATAGCTGCTAAATGCGGCGTCATGGTTAATTGCTAAGCTGCAACCTTCAACCGCACTTCACTTAATCTGTTTCCTTGCTAGTATGAAATAATATGCGCCATAGTTTGATGTAGGCACTATGTATCGTCCTTGATGTTTCACTTCACGCCCTTAGATGGGCGTGTTCCTTATTTCTCTTCTATACTGCATCATTGATATAATATAAGTACGAATTTCGTGAAAAAGGAAAAACAGTATTGCTAGTTGAGAAACGTTTTGCAATATTGGTCGTTTATGTGATTACGATGTTTCATGATTCTCAAACTAGGAATTGGGTTGTCTGCTGTTTAATCTCAACAGCACTGGTGCTGTCCACAAACATCACCATTGGATCACAATAAAGTACCAAAAAAACTGTGCCTATGCTGAACTGTGTTTGTTTTCCTCACCCTTGGATTTCTTCTGCTGTAGAACATCGACAGTAGACAATCCTGTGCCCTCAAACTATTGCATTTGCCAGGTGTATCAATATGGGAGTCTCGAGTATCTATAAGGGGTTGTGTAAGTTTGATATACTGCAAACAGTAAATACTCTTATGACCACAAAGCCGTGGATCAAAAAGTCGTTATATAGCAAAGATCATCCTTATCTACCAGATGTATAGTTTTCGACAGGCCACATACTCCCATCTACCAGAAGATAGTAAGGATTTTCTCAAGGAAAGGAAATTTGTTGTGAAATCATCCCTTGCCTAGGTGGATTAATATCAGCAATAACTACATAATAACATCCAGTAGATGCATGAAATATGTTGTGCACAAACAAAACGAAAAATGTTGTGCACAAACAAAACGAAAAGATATTTGCTGGGAACCCTTACCAAAGAGGAGTAAAATTGAGTCCTCAATACCAAAGCTCTATAATTGGAGATAGAGATTCAACGCTCTCCAATTACAATCTCTCAAACTCTCATTAGGTATTTGTTCTTCAATTAAATATGTTATTCTCTTTGGTACATCACTGAACAAACTCTCCAAGTCTGCTTGTTTAACTTGCACTTTGGAAAACATAAGAGAAAGCCTCAAGCCTAGTGCTAAAAAGGGTATATAACTGATACAAATATGCTTTGAAGCATCTTCGTCGCACTCATGTACGGATGTACCCAACTTAATTACCGCCTTCGTTTTTGTTGTTGATGTCGTTTTTCTTGATGATGAGAAGCATAGTAACACTCTAACTTGACTCAAATCATCGTTGCGCCTTTTAGTAGGATTTTCATCACCACTGAAGGTTACTAAGTCTCACATAATCACTGACTACTGGCACAACCTTCAACAAAATTGAACTGAGTATAACATACATAATACAACCAACTGTGCTCACGTGTGGTACAGAGGCCATACTTTCACCTCAATCTAATTTTTTGGTTGAGAGTTTCCTAATAGTCTTGTGGTGTGTTGATATATGAATAGAAATACTTGTTCTACATTCAAGATTAAGACCTTATGCTTTCTATTGTGCTCGATTTTGATGTCCACGATTTTCTTTGCAAGGCCGAGACCTTTTATATAAAACTCAATGATGGATTATTCCTTCAATCTATCAATAGTTTCTTTGTCTATGCTATTTATCAACATAACATCTTCATCGAGCAAGAGATAGACTCGGCTCTTCTCAGGTTGCCTCTGAAGATACAAACTGTGATTTTATGATGAATGGTAAAAACCATGCATGTCGTGAAGTTGTAGTGCCTGTGATATCATTGTTGGAGAAACTATTTCAATCCGAATAATGAAAAGCCCTATCATGTGGCATATGAATCATCTGTTTTAGCTTATCATATAAAAATCCAAATATTACATCGGCTCAAATTAAAGACTGAACTGTGTGCTAATAAGTGCAGGGTGTGGAAAAGGTGGAGATGTTTTTAATGCCCTCAGACGATGTCTAATCCCTGAGAGAGAAGAACGGTTTATCATTTAGTCAATTCTTCTTGACATTCATTCAATTTTGTATGTGTTCTTTTAAAAGTTCCCTTCAAATATAGCTCTCCTAAAGAGATCATCTACGTTACACAATTTAGAACAAGATAATCACAAATTGTTGTTTGAAAGAGAAACCACTACTTAATGGAAATACTCTACTCATAAGTACGTTAGTGATAGGTCACGCGTCATGCATTAATGTTATTCAAATGTAGGTTATTGCAACATCCGAGTCTCATATCTAGCCTGTCTGCGTGGATATGATCATATGAGGCGTGCAGATCACTCTCATATCTATGCATTTGACCCTGTATTGCTGATCATGAGCCATGGTCGACATCAATCAGCGATAACAGAGAACTAATGATAAAGATTTGTGGACTAACCATCATAATAACAACTACTATTTGATTTATTTTCTTTTCATCACTAAGAATAAAATCAAACAGAAGTCCAGAATCTGGCTAAATTTCAATTTTAAGAAGCTGCTATAATAATGTTTCTCTCAAAAAAATTCAACATGTCCCGAATGTTTTTCCAAAAAATGTCAATATAAAGATTAAAACTAAAACAATTTTTTTCAGCATTTTCTTATAATTTTTTAGGCCTCGTCTCTCTGCTAACCAAGCAATCACCCACCTATATATCTTGGACGATGCCTCGCACTATACTTTTGATAAAACCTTCATTGTTTCGTCAACTATAGATCCCCAACCGTGCCTATAACTGCTTGATTCATACGTTGAGAGAACTCCTTGTTAATATATAGTTCTGATCCCAATAATTAGTCACGACCATAAGTTTCCTCTAATCATACCTATAAATACAACAAATCTTGTCCGTTTGAAACATCAAGCCTAACCATCGCCAATCCTCATTATCATTAATCTTTTGAGCTTTGTAACCATGAACAATAAATCGATATCTCTCACAATACTACTGTTGGTGGCCGTGACAATGGTGCTGGAGGAAGCAATGACTGTACAGGCAGATTCGTGCACTATAGAGGATGCCATGAAGTTGCTCCCATGTCAGAGCGGTGCGTCTGATGAATGTTGCAGCGAGTTGAAGAGCGAGGAAACTTGCCTCTGCGAATGGTATGAGAACCCCAAATTGCAGCCTTTCTTCCCTGCTGATTCTAAGAGTATAGCGGAAGCATGTGGCGTCTCTGTGAACTGCTAAGCTCTCTTGGATCGCTCTTTAACTTAGGTATTTGTAGTTACTACTATGGAATAATATGTGTCATAGATCGTCATAGGTCTAGACACCCATATACTGAATGTCGTAGTCTTATAGATATAGCTATCTTGGATCGATCTTCTCCGTATTATAAGTCGCTACCGCTGAATAATATGTGTCATTTTTATAGATCTAGACACTGATTGTACCATGTAATATGTACTGTCGTTTCACTTTAGTCCTTTAGATGGGACTAATCGATATATTCTCCTTATACAGGGACATCATTAAGCTTGCATGGAGTCCGATCATCTTGAAATGGCACAGGAGAGCATTATTATTATTGTTATTATTATTATTACAGAAAATTATCCAAATCTACAGTTTTGGAAAACTAATTTCAAAAACATACACACGTAATCTTATTCCCCAAAACATACAATTTCATACTATTAATCTCTCTCTCCTTTCTCCTTGTCAACCTTCTCCAAAACACACATCATCATCACCACTTCCGATCACCACCGTCGAGCATCATCTATTTCCTAAATCACAGTCGGCGACTTCCACCATCTCCGACGCCGCCACCTCCTCTCTCTCTCTTCAATGGCCACCAATGGATCCTTCACGGTTAGTCTCTCTATCGTGATCTAAACTCTCAGCTTCATTAACTTCAACTGATGAGATCTTGTGAGAAGAATGAATTGGGGGAACTTTTAGGGTTTTTGATTGATTTGATTGATTTTTGGTTTTGATGTTGTGTGTTGCAGGCGACGGTGGGCGAAGATACGCGGTGCGTTGATTGAAATTAGTGAAATAGGTTTTGGATTTGGTTGATTGTAATTGCGCGGTTGAAATTAGGATCAAAATGATTCTGTGTTGCTGATATGCTAGAGAGTTAACTGACGCTCTATTTGAAACAAAGCGCTTGAACAAAGCAGAGGTGCGTCCAATAAGTATGCAAATGTTAAATGTCATCATTGCCATCAGAAAGGTCATCTTAAGAGACTCTATCGTATTCTAAAGAGAAAGTTGAATGAGCAAGGCAAGAAGAGGAAGACTGAAACAGACAAAAAATATGATCGAGTTGCGACAGTTTCTGATAGTTTTTTTCTCTTGTTTGATGGTGATGCTGTTAATTTTTTGTGTCATGTAACTAGTTGGGTGATTGATAGTGGTGCATCGGTTCATGCTACATCTCGTAGAGATTTTTTCATATCATACAGGGCAGGTGACTACGCTCCTGTGAAGATGGGAAATAATGGACTAACAACAATTGTACGCATCGGGGATATATGCCTAGAGACCAATAACGACGCGAGGTTAGTATTGCATGATGTTAGATACATTCCTGATATTCATCTGAAGTTGATTTCCACAGGTAAGCTGGATGATGTGGGTTTTTGCAACTCCTTCTATAATGGCTAACGGAAGCTCACTAAGGGTTCTTTGGTTGTGGCTTGAGGAACCAAACACTCCTCATTGTATATCACACAAGCGAAGTTGTGTGATAACAGGATTGCTATAGTTGATGAGGAAGAGAAAACAGATTTATGGCACAGAAGATTTAGTCATATTAGTGAGAAAGGATTGTCTGTTTTGGATAAGAAGAAGCTCCCTCCATGTTTGAAAATCCAGCATTCACTACAAAAAAAACAACATCTAGCGACAGAATAAATTCGCGACGGATTTATTCCGTCGCCATGTTTTGATTTTAGCGACGAATTCCGTCGTTAATTTTTTTTCCCAAAAAACTAAAAAACAAATTACATTTAGCGACGAAAAAGTCAACGTCTGTCGTTAATAGAAATAATTCTAGCGACGGATCCGTCGCTAACATTTAAAATTGAAACAATAAACCAACAATATATAAATTAAATAAATTAGAGACGGATTCCGTCACTGAAAGTAACTTTTTTCTTTTATTATAGCGACGGATCCGTCGCTATGTGAATGACCTAGTGTATTTTGAAACACATTTTATATTTTTAAATAAGGGAAATAAAATTTTTTATATAGAAAGTATTATTCTTAAATTTTGAAATAGTTTGAGATGGATTCTGTAGCTACAATAATTTTTGTTAAATTTAAATAAGTTTTTTAATATTTATACATATATGCTTATCGTATATAATTATGTAAATGATTTACTTACATCAAAACATAAAATTTGATATAGATAAAAAAAAAACACATATATTTTACACCAAAACCACATTTGAAGTTGCAACTATGGGGAAAAATGTGTTTAGGGTTCGGTTTTAGGGTTTCTAGGGTTCATTTACCGACGGATCCGTCGCTATATATAGATATTCGCGACGAAATCCGTCGCTACTATGTAAAGTTTATATATTGAAAAATTATTAGAGACGGATTCCCTCGCTATGCTATTTTTTATGTTAGGGTTAGGTTTCGGGGTTTCCTGCCTTGTTAGCGACGGATCTGTCGCTATGTTAGGGTTTCGGTTTTTAGTAGCGAAGGATCCGTCGCTATATGTGTTCCATTCACTTTTTAATGTGATATGTTAGCAACGGAGTCCGTCGCAATATTTGTTCATTCCACAATTAGAAAAAAAATTGATATCAATAATTATTATTAGCGACGGATCCGTTGCTAAGTTAGGGTTTCGGTTTTTGTTAGCGACGGATCCGTCGCTATATGTGTTCTATTTAGCGACGGAATCCGTCGCTATATTTGTTCATTCCACACTTAGAAAAAAAAAATTGATATCAATAATTATTATTAGCGACGGATGTCGTCGCTAAAAATACTATTAGCGACGGAATCCGTCATTAATGTTTTATTGTTCTGCACAAAATCAGAATTGTTCTTATCAGATCTGCATTTTCACTCAAACACATTTCTACTGT
>JAOVYX010017189.1:0-22781 GCA_035668315.1 Drosera spatulata
TAGTTTTATATATTTCTGAGTAATTAGTTTAGTTATCACCTTTTTAACCACCCCCCCCCCCCCCCAATTTCTAGAATAGTTATTGCTTTAAGTTAATTTAGTTGGACAATTCCAATTTTTCCTGTGGGTTCTTCGACCCTTATTTCCATTTCTGTATTAATTCTATATTTATAGAGTGAAACTGAGTGCTCATAAATATTAATTTGACGTGTAAACGACAGTACGCATCAATATGTACTGAAAATAGTAATGTAGAAACACAAGGGTTTTTATACTGGTTAGCCAATATAGCTAAAATACAACTATATTTGTTACCCTACTCTTCCCTTGAGTATTAATGTGATTTATCAAGAGGATAGCACTAAACGTGATTGTTTTTGACTCACAATCAACCTGTCACTTTACAACGTGTAAATGACAAAACAAACCAAAACTCAAGAACTTTTCTTCTACTCTACAGGACTTGAAATAGCTTCTTGATCTTATTATTTGAACACTGGTGCTATTCAAACTTTGCTTTAAATAGTTGGCTCAGATCTTCAGCTATCAACTTTTTTCCCAATTCAATGGGAGTCTTACTGCATGAGTATTCTGTTCAGAGCAATGGAGATTCATGGGTTAAGAATCTCACTCAACCTTGAGCATCACCCTTTGTATATAGGCAACCCCAAAATTATAACTGTTACTTGCGTCGTCCTTTTGTCTTAACCATCGCTTTCCTTCCACCCAGGAACCATCTAGTCAAAATTCGTGACTCTTTTTCCTGACACTTAAAAGACGCTGAACTCTGCAAAGGATCCCGCGTGATGTTTTTTTTTCATCTGGATTGACCCCTTTGTTGTTCTTGACCTTACTGTTTCTCAGCCTTACCGTATTAATCCTTTTCAACTAGAAGCAATCCAGGTCCGACCATTCCTTGCTGCAGAAGTCCAAATGCCCATTCCTTACTATATTTCTTTGAACCAGCGTTACTGTGTTCCTCCCTGAACTAGCTTTGTTGCATTCCTTTCTAAACCAGTCTTACTGTGCACCCATTGTAGGCTCACTTTCCATGCAGACGAGTCTCAGCCTTGGTACATACCGGGACATTCTAAGACTATAGTTTGTCTATCACTCAAGTTCTATACATCATGGGTTTGACTCAACAATCTCCACCTAAATTGATGATAGCAAACTCTATCTAAATAGCAAGAAGATATATAATTATTTTATATACATAAAAAAAAGAAAAGAACATTCAAAATTTTGAGACATACAAATAGGCTCGCATGCTCTACTGCTTCTGTCTCTTTGGAGCAGTAGGGTTATCATCATCTCTCTGGATGAGTGTAGTCTATACTGTAGGGTTATCACCCTTTGCAGTAGGCTCGTAACTCCATCTAAACACCATCTCTTTGGAGGTACAGGCTTGGGAGGAACATCAGACTTCCTTGAAGTTGTCTGTGCTGTAGTTTGTTATGATCCTGTTGATGAGCTTGGATGTGTCCCTCTGCTGATTGTTTCCTCTAGGACTTGATTGAAAAAATCAAGGCTGTTTTTAATGCTCTACTCAGTCCTTTTAATGATTAAACTAATCATCTACCCTATATACTATGATAGCATGAATATATAAAATTGATAATGGAAACAAATAACGAACATACCAAACATGAATTAATAGCAAGATAGCTTGGTCTACTCATTTACATGTCAAAAGTTCCTAAATAAACTATAATGAGATAGCTTGGTCTATAACCTATTTAGTTGGTAATCCTCCTCCTCCATATGAGTGTCAACAACACTTTTGTTGAGTAATACCCCTGATTGCGTTTGTAAGTCCAAGGATGAGTGGAATGGTGTCCTCAATCTTTGTTGTTTCTGTTGTAGACTCTCCCCCTGTTTGCTAGCATCAGTGTAAGGGAAGAGAGTGCTACCTGTTAAGTGTTGGCTCAAATCATTGATTTTGGTTTTGATTTGATGGAGTTCTGTTTCATTCTTGGTTTGGTTCTGTTTCATCATATACTTGAGCATGGCAATATACTCTTTTAGGCATTTAACTTGCTCAGTAATGGTGTTCGTGAGGGAGGTTAATTGAGATTGCAGCCTATCTATAGTCTGTTAATGCATTTCTCCCATAGACTTCTTTAGAATAGCCAAGGAAGCATTTGTTACAGTAGAAGTGGTGGATGCATACTTCATATGGTGTTTGATCTCAGTAATGGCCTTTGTGAAGTCCGTGTTGAGATACTCAACTGCTCGTTGGAGTTTGCGGAGTTGATCCTGTAGGGACTCAGCACTAGAGTTGATGTGGGAGTTAGCAGTAGAGAAGTGCTCATCCTATTGCCGTTGAACTTGGAGTACTTTCGTGGCTAGTAATTACAGCAGCTTCATTGGATCATTTAGGTTGATAACAGCCCCTAGATCAATTGAGGTATGGTGTGTTGTTTGTTCTTGTGCTATTGGGGAACCTCCAAGAGAGAGCTCAAAGATTCTTAAATAAGGGGCACTGCTTCAGGAGAGGCTTTGGAAGATCCTTCTATAACAATGTCTTCGTTGATTAGCTCAGCTTAAGCAGAAGATTAAAGAAGCAGTGGTGGAAAGGAAACCACTAGGATGTGCTCTTCTTGAGCAATGGAGGGAGTGGGAGTGAGAGGAATATCTTCAATGAATGACATATCCATTGCTGTGTGTTCTAGTTGTGCAGTAGCCTTGGACACTACTGTAGGAACCTCAGACGTTTCTATGACATCCTCATCTTCTTGTGTAGGAACCTCAGACACTTCTACAGGAGCCTGTGATACTTCTTGTGTTTGTGCAGTAGCTTCAGACACTACTGTAGGAACCGCAGACCTTCTTGTGACATGCTCATCGCCTTGTGCAAAAGCCTTAGACACTTCTGCAGGGACCTATGTCACTTCTTGAGTCTCATCTTGATGAGATATAGCAGCCTCAGACACTCCTATAGGAGTCTCACACACTCGTTGTAGTTGCTCACCTTCTTTTGCAGAAGTTTCAGACACTTCTGTCACTTGTGGTGCTTGGATTTGAGAGGGAGCAACATTATTTGGAGGTTGTGACTCTTGTTGTGGTGGTGTTTCGGGATGGAGATGGTGATTTAGGGATGGTTGGTGGTGGTGAGGTGGCAAAGATAGGTTGCTGTGGTGGTGTAAGTTGAGGAATACTGCAGATAGGAGATAATGCCATGATGATGTCATAAAATTGTCTTTTAGTAGTGGTGATAGAGTCTGCAGAAGGAGTATTATGATACAGAGGGGTCTACAAGCCCTGAGAAGCAGCTGCCAACTCTGAGTGCATTCCTAGTGCCACAGCGGCAATGAAGTCAATCTCAGTAGAAGCCTCGTCTGCTTGTGGAGTTCGCTCCCTCTGGGTCGCTGCAGGAAGGATAGTAAGATCTTGTGTAGAGGACTCTGCAACCTATCTTGATTAGAGCCGTCTTGTTGTGGTGTAGAAGGAGGAGGATCTCGATTATCATTATCATCACCAACATTGCCATCTCCAGAGGTTCTTCCATTAGGAATGAGTTTAATGCAATCCCTCAGCGTGCTGGAGACGATCTCTCGTAGTATTTTGGTAAGCAGCAATTCCTTTTCAGGAGTAATGGTAAACTCAAGGAAAGCTTGTTCTTCTTTGAAGAACTCTTTTTATTGATGACGGTTATCATTCTATAGTATACTCGTTTCCACCTTTATTCCTGATGCATAGATGGATGTGTCTACGGGGGTGTCATTATCATTTACCCTTTAAAGAGTGTGAAAGAGAGGGTTGAAGTTGGCAAGAGGTCTCTTGTCCCTTTTAGATCTTTTGGTGCTTCTTCTTCTTCTGGTGGAAGTTGAAGGTGGTCTGGTGGGAACATTTTGGCTTATGGTGGTGATGGCTATTTAACTTATGGTTTGTGTTGATTGGCTGCAGTAACCTGAGCCGCCATATTAGGATTGGTGATGGATGCTGCAAGGTCTCATCTAGGATATGGGTATTCTCTTCGACGGCTAGCTTTGCTGCAAGGACAGGATCCTCCTTGATTTGCCTCGGACCCCTCTTGAGCTTAGACTGTTCAACCAAGATTGCTTACTTTTTAGCTTTAGGCCTATGGTTGGTTGAGGTTCTTGTGATGTATGTGGTGGTGTTCGGATGAGAATGCTTGTGTATGTGGTTGTGGTTGTTTATATGAGAGTTGGTGTTGATATATGTGGTGGAGAGGCTTTTGTGGTGGTGGTTGTGGTGCCATCAACCTCCATTGTAGAAGGGATTGACTCCTCCCTTGCTATAGGAGGTGGACAAGGGGTTCTCTCGCGTGGCAAGTCCTTTAGCACTTCGACCATTACCTCAGTGATAGTGGTGATTATAGGAGGGGGACTTCTTGTTGATGTAGCATCATCTGTGTCAGCTGCAATAGGGTTAAAGTCTGTTGTGGTAGATTCTACTGTAGTGGGGTTTGCTCTTACCTATTGAGATGCTTTGCTGCTCAGAGATGACTTAGTAGGAAGGATTAATTTCTTCTTGGCCAATCACTTCTTGGCCTTCTTTTTAAAGATCTTCTTGAGTGCTCTGGTTGAGGTATGTGCAGATGCTGCAGAAGGAGGTTGAGCAATGTTCTAGGTTGCAGAAGGCCCAGACTCTACTGCTATTTACGAGGTTTCAGTAGCTTCTGCTACACCATCCTTAGCAACACCCTTACTATAAGGTTTCACTCCCTAGTTGTAGATGACCTTTGAGTTAATTATCTTGAGAGCATTCAGTTTTTATCCCTCCTTCGTAGGGATAGCCAACACATGTTCAAGGATCATGCTCCAGATCCTTCTGAAAAAGTTCTTCTCATAGCTCATGGCTAGTTGTTAAAGAAGAATGTTTGCCCAGTTCATCTTGTTCTTTAAGAGAATTGCACTCATGATCTTCAATTGATCTTTTATAACTTGATCTTTGGCATGTTCCCTTGACAGCAGTACTTTCCTTACTGCGTCTGCGAGCAATTTTGTTCGTAGTGGGTGATTCTAGTCTTCTTCCCCCGGCATTTGCAGCCTTGCTGGTTGAATGGTTTCCTCATTAACATCACTATCCCCTTTCTTGGAGAGCTTAAGAGCCTGTTCTAGGGTTTCTACATCAATTGTGAGGTCCTTGTCTCCAATCTTACCAGAAATCTTAATCCCATCATCATCCTCGGTGACGTCGTTTTTGTCTGTCCTTAAACTGTCTAGGAATTGTTGTACTATCCCCAAAACATTAAACTGTTGTGCCCAAGGACAAATTCTAGACCTCCAAGTGTCAATAGATTGACGACTTCTTTGATGTCGTCATCGGCCAGATTAAGAGAGTGAAAATCAACCACGAATCCAATTTGGAACTTGGTTTCAGATGATTCGAATTCAGTAGGGTTCTTGGATTTGATTGCCTTGGGTGCCATTTTATGGTTTTTGAAAGTTGAGAGCGTTTCGAGAGTTTAAGAGTTTGTGAATTTTAGAGCGAAAAATTTACTGTAGTAGGGTAAGCGTAAATTGGAAAAAGGCTTGGCATGTGTCCCTATTTATAAGAAAATAGAAACCTTTTCAATTTGGTCATGAAATGGTGGGTTGTGTATGTGGCCACAAATTGCTTCTTGGGAAATGGCGCAGTGATGATGTGACTGTTCAGTGTTAGTGTAGCGTATCTTGCTGGAATAAGGGTAAACTTTATTGCAGTAAGGTAATTCCCAAGCATATTTGCAGTAAGGTGTGAACTTTGCTACGGTAGCCTGACATTCTTTATAGAAATGTTCATTCTGAGGAATAAATGCCCTACTCATTTAAATTTAACATCCCTAATTATCTTTTTAAGTAGATAAATTTAGATTCTTCTAAGGGGTTTCGAGAATATGTCAGTAACTTGTTTTTTAGTGGGAATAAATTCTAATTTGACATAACCCTTCTGCACATGATCTCTTATGAAATGTTAACTTGTATCTATGTGTTTTGTCCTAAAGTGAAATACAAGATCTCCAGACATTGAAATAGCATAGTTTTTATGGCTACTTAGCTCATACTTAAGAAGTTGAAACTTCATTGGTGGTTGTTGCTCAGGCTTCTCGTTTGCAGCACGGTTAGACGAAGACAAGTGTTTAACCTTATCATAGTTGTAGCAGGAGAGCTCAGAGTCTTTTGGTGTGGGAGCATCTCTGCTTGGCCTGCCATTCCTTTTAAAGAATTCTATGAACCTCTTACTTAGCATAACTAGCTCCTCAATGGTCATTTCTGATTGAGAATCAGAAGACACTTCTGCAGCAGTCCTCCTTGTTGCTGCATCACTTTAGCTAGTCATATGAGCTTTGAGAAAGAGATGTGCTTCATGTACCAAGTATCGGCCTATGTGAATGAATCTTCCCTAGAGTGCTGTCTTTCTCATTCTTTCTTCATCCTTCCAATGGTTAAACTTGGGATCCTTGAAGAGAGGAGAATTAGCATAGTAGGGAATTAAGACTTTGTTAGCACCTGTCATTCTTAAAACTCATATCAGTAACTTCTTTGCAAGCTAAATAAAATAGAATTGCGTTCCAAAAGTTGTTAAGCCTGAAAAGGATGGCTCTGATACCAATTGATAGTTTCAATATAGCTTGCTATGAGACTAGAGGGGGTGGGGGGTGTGAATAGTTTATTTTCTTTGAAGCTTACAATCTAATCAAAATTAGATTGATAGTAGAGTTGTTTAGAGGTTACTACAATTATGTGAAACATTACTGTAGTAGTGGATTCCTTTTAGTTTTGTCCGAAGTCAAAGTTGATTAGTAGTAGGGTTATTTGTACTGAAAGCAGTAATGTAAAAGCACAAGAGTTTTTATACTGGATAGGAAATATAATTACAATATGGCTATATCCCTTACTTCAGTGTTCCTTGACTATCAATGTGATATATCAATAGGATAGCACAAAGTGTGATTGCTTTTTACTCACTAGCAACTTGTCAATTTACAATGTGTAAATGACAATACAAACCAAAACTCAAGAATTTTTTTTCTCCTCTACAAGACTTGAAACAGCCTTTTGATCTTGTTTGTTGAACATTAGTGCTATTCAAACTCTACTTTCAATAGCTGCTCAAATCTTCAACTATCAACTTCTTCCTTAGTTCGCTAGGAGCCTTACTACATGAGCATTCAGTTCAGAGCAATGGAGATTCGTGGGTTCAGAATCTCACCCAATCTTGGGCATCTCCTTGTATTTATAGGCAACCCCAAAATTATAACAGTTATCAGAGTTGTCCTTTCTCTGAACCATCGCTTTCATGCCACCCTGGAACCATTTAAAAGTTCGTGATTGTATCAAGAATAGACTAGAGGAGGGGTGACTAGGCTGTTCAAAAATTCTATTTGACTAAAGATTATCTATGCAGCGCAAAATGATGATCTGAGCAAATCTAATCAGATAAATAACTCTGATCTCAATCAGACAGTCATAACCAAGATATCTAACACACGATAATCGATCTATTAACTAATCAACAATCTAACAACTAGTCAGAATAATGATCTATAGATGATGTTTGATCAAGAATCTTTAAATTTTTCAACTGACGAATAGAGAACTGTGAAATGTACACTTGATGCTATTAGACCAAAGATCAAACTGTGCCTTAATCAAGATCCTTATTATCAGAGTCCTAATTTTAAGTGATAAACAGAACAACTTCTAGCGAATCAATAAAAAAGAAAGTAGAAATGAAGAACACACTAACCATGAGGGGAATCCACTAAATCACCTCATATCATAGTTCAACATATTGAGTTTTCAGGATCACTCAAAATCTTTACACGCAATCAGATTTAAAAATCTCAGATCAATCAATCCCCGCAGGATCCACCAAACAATCTCAACAGATTTCCAAAAAGTAACACACTCATAATGAATTAAGACTTGCACCAATCAAAGTCTTTATCATGATGTTCCTGAGAAAACCAATTCTTGATGAACACCTGAGAATTTTCTAGGTGAGAGGAGAGAGAGAGGGAGAGAACTTTGAGCACTTTGATTCAAAGATGCGTTTACAGAAGTGCGCTTCTTTCTGTTGTTGTTCCTTCTATAGTCTTATGCCTTATATAGACAAGGCTTGAGGATTGCTCTCAAATCAATCCCCAATTCCCTTTCAAGAAATCTAATAGCTCATCCACATAATTCTGATCAGAAGTCAACAGAGTTTTCCTTCATCAGATACATGTCTCAACAGATAACAACGGAAGATTGACTAACTTATCTGATCTGAAGCCGCTAGTCAATAGACCTTCTTGAACCAGTCTGACAACTGTTCTGATTACAACTGAACTGATACTCATAGACCCACTAAATCAGACACGATAACCACAGAACCCAAACGTCTTATCTGTAACTGACCAACTGTTCTGTCCAGAGCTTCCATTGAAGACTTATTTGTCCCAAGTCAACTGTTCTATCCAGAGCTTTCATTGTTTTGATTCTCATTGTCTGCTATACGTCGTCTGATATAGTATCTGTAGACTATCAAACGCTTCATCTCAAATGTTAGTAATTGTAGATTCATCAAATCCAGTAATACACTTTCATTTTCCCCCGATTTAATGAATTCAAAGAAAAAACTTAGGCAAATAAAATAGAGATATGCTAAGACCGGGTTCAGATTCACTTTACAGATTATTCTTCAATCATAAACTTAGAATCGAAACTTCAGCTTTACTTATGAAAAGAAATAAGAGATGGCAAACGGACAAAGCATAAAAAGAGAGCGACAGATCAGAAGCATAGCAGATCAAATGCAGTATATAACCTATTGAAAAACTTAAAAACTATAGCCTAACTACCAAACTCCCTCTTTTTTATTTGATATTCATTAAAAAGCTTTTAAGGGGTTTTCTTGACTCAAAGCTTGAAGTGTCCCAGTAGTTTCTTTATTCCTTCTTCAGCATCTATGCTCACTTGATTTAGCTGAGCAATGCTATTTTTAGAGAATTAGTGGCCATTCTGGTCTCAGCCATAGACTCATCAAAAATTTTCACCCTTGTCAGAATCTCCTGGACCTTGAGCAGTGCTTTATTTACCTTACTTACCATCTCAAGCTTGTGACTGATCAGAGTCTTATTGAAAGCAGCATCCCTCTTTCTGAGATCCTGAAGTTCAACGCCCATGTCATTCACAAACTAGTGGATGATGTCTTCAACAAGCTTCAACTTTGGTTCCACCAAAGAGGTAAGTCTGCTCAGTTCTCCTCTCATGTTGTTGTCAACATAAAAGATTTGCTCTGTCAGTTTCTCCACTTGTCTTTCCATGTGCACTGCTATAGATTTAACTATGTCTTTGACAGATTCAATGGTGGCAGCCATCTTTTCTTCCACGAGCTTCTCTACTGATCTTTTCATCTCATCAGAGAATTTAGTGGTTGTGGTGATATGACATTCAGAAGCAGGTGCCTCAGTTGCAGCAGGATCTCTTTGTTGTTGTTGGTTTTGTTGTTGTTGTTGTTGTTGTTGTTGTTGTTGTTGTTGTTGTTGTTGTTGTTGTTGTTGTTGTTGTTGTTGAGTATTAGATGGTGGTGGTGACGTGTGTTTTTCTGATGGTGGTGGTGGTGTATGCCTTTCTTATGGTGGTGGTGTTGAAGTTCTTCTACGCTATGAGTTGCGTTGTTATGCTATATCCTCCTTGATGGATCAACGAAGTATCGTGAAAGTTCTTTGCTGGATTTGATGAATTAAAGGATTACTAACATGTATGATCATGTGTGCTTAAGGTTAACAGGTACTCTGTCAGACATTGGGTATCTGACACCATGATTAAAATAGTAAATGCTCTGGGAAGAACATGAGTTATAAGATCAAATAAGTCTTCAGTAGAAGCTCTGGATAGAACAGTTGTCTAGCAATAGATAAGACTTATATAGGTGGTCTGAGATAGTGAAGTTGTATGAATCAGCGTAGTTGTGATCAGATCAGTTATCAGAGTTATTCAAAAAGCACTATAGACTGTTAGCAATAGACCAGACGAGTTGAATTAGACTTTTAGACAGTATCTGCTCAGACGTTTATCTGCTAATGAAGACTCTGTCAAAGTTTAAAGAGGACACGTCATATGATTTGGTGAAAAAGAAATTGGGGGTTGATTGGAGAGCAAGCCTTAAGTCTTGGTAATATACGGCACAAGACTACAGACAGAAAACAACGAAAGAATTCACATCTGCTTTTCATATCTACGTATCAAAGCGCTCAAAGTTTCTCTCTCTCCCTCTCCTCATCAAGAAAACTTTCAAGTGTTAATCAAGAATCAGTTTTTCTTGAACATCATGACGAAGACGGTGATTGGTGCAAGTCTTCTTACTTTGTGAGTCTGCTCCATTTGGTAATCTATTGAAATTGGTTGTTGGATCTTGCGGGGATCATTAGGTGATAGATTTGTTGAAATATGGTTATGTGTAAAGGTTGTTGCATGATCCTATAAACTCAATCTGTTGAACTGTGATCCGAGCTGATCTAGTGGATTCCCTTCTGGGTTAGTACACTGGTAACAAGAGGAAGAGTGGATTAAGTTTAAATCAGTTAGTTAACACTGATTTGAGTCTGAACCACTGTAAATTGTGTGTTCTTTGTTTCTTCATTTATCTTCGTTGATTTAATCACTATTAACACGCTAGTCTGATCAAAATCAAGACTATGTTAAAAAGAATCTTGATTAATCACTGTTTGATCATTGATCTAATAGGTTAGATCATACATTGCTCTGTTATCTATTTGACAGAAGAGTTGGACACAGATTCTTGATCATATATTCCTCTGTTATCTGCACCGATCAGTCTGAATTGCCATATTACACAAGGACTTGCAGATGCTCTGTTGAACATGTTGCTTGCTAGACCAGCTTCCAGTTGCTCATCTGTCATCCCCATCTGTTTATTTGTTTGTTCAGGAGCTTTACCAGCATCCTGTCTGGCAGTGGTAATTTGAGGAGACCTTACAGTCGTCTGCCTTGGCTGAGCAGAAGACCTAGAAGGAGTCTGTCCTCTAGTTGTTTGAGTATGTTTAGCACGTCTGATCAGGGGAACATGATCCTCCTCTATAGAGTCCTCTTCTTGCTCGTCTATTGGCGTTAGACGCTCTGCTTGTGAGGCAGCCGATCCAGAAGTATCTGTCCTTCTCTTTTTCTGAAGCGGCTTTGTAAGTGCAAACTCAGAGGACTCTCCTGCCTCTTGCTTCTTGAATGAAATGTATTTGTCCTCATAGAAGGGAGTGTCTTTGACTCCAACCACTGAGTTTGTCCTTTTTAGGAATACACTCAGGATGCATCCAAAACATCTTTTGTGGCAGGGTGCTTTCCAATGTCTTCTATGAGCTTCATCAGAAAACCCATCAAAATGGTTGCCTAGTCTACTTGAGTCTTGGTGACGATAGCACACATCAATTTCACATGAGCTGTGGAGACTTGGTCTGTAGATGTCCCTTGACTCATGAAGCACTTCTTGATGATCAAAGGCAGAGCACCATACTCGTTTGGAAAATTCTTCGCTAGAATCTTTTCAAAAGGAATGGTCACATCCCCCATCATCTTTCTCCAGCCTTCGTACATCATCTTGTCTGAGATTTCAGTGACATCCAATGCATTGAGCCCGAATATGACATGCAGAGTATTCGTGTCAATTTTATAAACCTTCCCTCTGACAGTCTTGCTGAACTCTGAGGTCACGTTGTCTTGTAGAACAATTCTGGATCATGTTTTTCACATGATCATAGAAAATTTATGAGGTTGCGCTCAGAATATCCTCTAATCCAGCAAAGAGGAGCAGATCCAGTATCCTTGAGTACTGGATATAAGCAATTCGTAGAGTCACGAAGTTCACAGCAAGGCCGATGTAGAACCCTATCGTGTTTTTCTATGTCGTAGATTTTGTTGGTGCCATTATTGTTGTTTGTTTTATGAGAGAGAACTAGGGTTTGCTTGCAAATGAGAGTTTGAAAGCATAAATGCTCAATCCTATTTCCCAATCCCCTTATATAGTTCCTAAAAGCAATCAATTAGGTTAGATTTGCAAACATTCAAAGAATTTCAACAGTTTGAAATTTTGACGGATGAGACATAAAGGTTTGTCTGTTTTTCAAAATGTTACTCATTACGGCAAAGTTTATGACAGGTTTTGGGGCGGCACATGCACTTTGGTCATAATGAGCGGTCATTAATAAATAAACTCTTCCAATCCTCCACTCACATTACATGCATTCTTCAATCAATTCAATTACACTTAACCCCAAAATCACTCAATTAAACTCATTAAAACTCCACCATAGAACATAGACATCAAATTGATTCATCTCAAGATTCACTAATTCAATTATTCATCTCACAACACGAATTAAATTCAATCATCCATCGCTCAACTAGAAATAATCCGTCAAATTTCTCCCCCTCAATTAATGCACTAAGATAATTCGAAAGGATTCAATCACTCAAGCAATCAGATATATGAATTGTAATAGATGTTACCTATGTACTGCCAGCACTTCTCTGCAGAGGAAATTGGTCAGACCAGATGAGCAATAAATGTTTGATCTTCAGAAGAGTTCTCATCAGAATCGATGCTTCATCAGAGCTGCACACACTTAGAGGAATCAGATTAGTTATTCAAAGTGATTAAATCCAGTTTCTCACAAATAAGACTAAACCTTTTCTTATCTAAAGGTTTTGTATTGATATCTGCTAACTGTTCATCAGTTGTGACAAAATATAGATACATATTTTCTTTTTGTACATGATCTTTAATAAAGTGGTGATAAACATCTATATGCTTAGTATGCAAATCAAAAACAGGATTCTCTGAAATATCAATAGCAGAAGTATTATCACAATAAATGGGACAATACTTGATGTCATAATCAGATAGTTGCGACTTCATCCACAGTATTTGAGCAACACAACATCCAACAGCCACATATTCAGCCTCAGTAGTTGATGTGGCGACTGAATTTTGCTTTTTGTTAGACCAGGATACCAAACTACGTCCCAAGGATTGACATGTGCCACTTGTGCCTATGTTGGGGGTTCCCTTAAGATATCTGATAATCCTCTTAGTTGCAGTCAGATGAGATTGTTTAGGATCAGGCTGAAACCTTACACATAAACACACAGACAACATTATATCAGGTCTGCTAGCAGTCAGATAGAGAAGTGAACCAATTATGCCACGATGATATTTGATAGCATCAACATATTTTCTATTTTCATCTTTATCAATTTTGACAGATGTGCTCATATGAGTTTTTCATATGAGCAGACAACTCCATCCCATATTTTCTTAGAATGTCTCTTAGATACTTTGTCTGAGAGTTGAAAATACCATTATCCATCTGTTTTACCTGTAATCCATGGAAATATTTTAATTGCCTCATCATGCTCATCTCAAATGATAATTGTATGAGTTTAGAGAATCTCTCACACAATTTAGGGTCAGTAGATACAAAAATAATATCATCTACACGTATTTGAACAAGCAAGAGCTTGTCCTTATATATTTTCGTAAAAGGGTGGTATCGATATCTCCCCTTCTAAAACCTTTTTCAATAAAAAAGTTTGAGAGAGTGTCATACCAGGCTCTACGGGCTTTAGTTAACTTGTAGACGTGGTCTGGGTGGTCTGGATCTTCATGGTCAGGAGGTTGTCTAACGTATACTTCTTTTTGTAGTCTTTCATTCAGGAAGGCACTGTTTACGTCGATCTGATATACTTTCATGGACTTTAATGCAGCATACGCCAAGAATATTCAGATTGCTTCTAGTCTGTCAACTGGTGCAAAGGGATCATCAAAATCAATGCCTTGCTCTTTAGAATAGCCTTGAGCAACTAGTCTGGCTTTGCTCCTTATGATAACTCCTTCATCGTCCATTTTGTTCCTGTAGATCCACTTTGTACCAATAACTGGATGATCTTAGGTCTAGGGACTAGATTTTAGACATTGAGTCTGGTGAACTGGTTCAACTTTTCTTGCATTGTGTCTATCCAGTTTGGGTTTGTTAGTGCTTCAGACACATTTTTAGGCTCCATCTTTGAAAGAAATGAAGACAATAGGAATTCATTTTTTGTTGCAGATCTTATCATCCTTGGTGCATCGTTATCTCCTATTGTCAAATCAATAGAGTAAGGCTTTGCCCATCTAGCTCGAGAAACCATCCTTGGGGCTTTTGACGGCATTAGATCTTCAGACATTATAGGCCAAGGTAGGTCTGACTGTTCTGGTGCCAAATTTAGTAATGGCTCTGCATTAGTAGTCTCTATTGTCATACTCTATTTGTCTAGGTGTCTGTTGGGAACTATTCTGTTGTATTCATGTCTATGTGTTTAACATTGCCTGACAATGTATCAATCTGTACGCATTCTTCATCAAACACACCAGCTTCCCTCTTCGAAGGAGTATTAGTTTCATCAAAAGGAACATGAACAGACTCTTCTATATTCTTAGTTGACTTATTATATATTCAGAAATCCTTACTTATAACAGAGTAGCCCAGAAATATGGTTTCATTAGACTTAGCATCAAATTTATGTGGATAATGTTTATTATTATCATGCACATAACATTTGCAACCGAAAATATGAAAGTAGCCAAGGTTTGGAATTCTCCCTTTCTAATAGCTCGTAGGGCATCTTCCGAAATGCCTTGTGGATCAAGGTGCGATTCTGAACATAGGATGCTGTATTCACAACTTTAGCCCAGAACATCTTTGGAAGATTTGCTTCAAGTAGCATTGATCTGGCAGCTTCTATCAAAGTTCGGTTCTTTCTTTCAGCTACCCCAATTTGTTGAGGGGTTTGAGGGGCAGAGAAGTTGTGTTGAATCCCATGGTTATCGCAATATTGCTCAACTTGTCTTCTATCTAACTCAGTACCGTGATCACTTCTTATAGTGATCACATTTAATCCCTTTTCATTCTAAACCTATCTTAGAAATCTTGTTAGTACAACATGTGTCTCTCATTTTGATGAGAGAAAGAAAAGCCAAGGGTAACGTGAATAGTCATCAATGATGACAAAGATATACTTCTTTTTACCAAAGCTCGGAGTATCAATCGAACTACACAGATCCATATGAAGAAGCTTTAAAGGCTCAGAGCTAATCTGATCATGCTTACCCTTCATACTAGACTTAGTCTGCTTGCCTAGCTGTCAAGTCTTACAAAGCTTACCCTTCTCATAGGCTATTGACTGTAGTCCCTTTACCAGATGCTTAGAATATAGTCTAGCCATATACTTGAAATTTAGGTGTGTCAGATGTTTGCACCAGAGCCACGTAGTGTCTTCTGACTGGTTGCTCATAAAGCATGAGTCAATCTGCTTAGGATAATTGAAGTTGACTACATAGACGTCTCTTACTCTTATCCCTGCAAGCTTGACAACATTGTTAGACGTTTCTTTCACTAGGCATAGATTATTATGAAATTCAACTGTATGCCCCTGTTCACAGAGTTGACTAATTCAGAGCAAATTATATTGTAATTCTTCAACATATGCCACATTGCTGAAGGTGGCAGTATTAGTACCGAGGGTGTCGTATTTGTTATTCCCAGAGGTATAACGTAGAGGAGGGGTGAATAGGTTGTATTAAAATTTTTAATTTAAGACGTAGAATGTTTGACTTGTATGCACTAGTTTTTCTTCAAAACTGCACGATGTGTCTGCTGCAGAGACTTATGCTTTTAAAACTTGTCTCTTTGCACTATTTGATATATTTCAAACAGTTCTAAGATATAAAATAATATAAAGAAAGATAAGAACATAGGATTTTTATACTGGTTCAAGCACTCGTTATCAACTAATCAACGAGAGCTTAGTCCAATCTTTCCTTGGTGACCAGTGTAGTCAAGCCAAGAGGTGAGTTCACAATCTTTTTGTTTATGGCTTACAGGAAAACCCCTTTACATGTTCACAACTTGCTAAAGGTTAAGAACCTAGATCCTTGCACAGATCTTTCTTTGGACTCTGCTGCAGCTTCTTGTTCTTCAGTGCAGACTAGTGTACTCTCTTCTTCCTGATTCTTCCTTTCAGCTCACCTTGTCAATTGCACAAAGACTTTTGGTTTTTCTTCTTTTTGAGAGAATTCAAAATATCATGGTCTACACGCATTGTTATCCTCTAAGCTCCTTTGATCCCCTTTTATAGGCTGAGAGGATGAGAACCTGTGATTGTACTATTCACATGTTGACAGCTTTGTATGTTTGCTCATAGTGACCCCATCACTAATGTGGACAGACTTGTCTCAGCTTTTCTTATCTTTGTATCAATTTTATACCTTAAATCTTCGATTTAACCAATCCTTTGATCCTTGTCCAACCCTGCAATTATCTCTGCTATATTCAGTCTGCTGCCACCTAGTCTACACCCGATACCGTTGAGACCTCGTCTGCACTCGATCACCGCTGTAACCCTTTTTTGCATTGCTGTGTTGGCCCTTGTCAACAAGGTTGATCCTTGATCCTGAATCATTTACAGGTCTTTTGCTGTCCGTGTATGTCTTAACTGCCTTGCTGAAATCTCTCTATTGTTGTCTTCATCTTGTGGCCCCATAATGTTCCCCATTTGTGGCCGTTTGCTCTTCCATATCAAATCTAGACTGCAGATTACTATCCTGATTTCTAGCCTAAGCATACTAACTACATCATGGTCTTACTCCTAAGTTTTGTTCATCAATTTCTATACAATTGGAGGGATTGCACATTCCTATCAATCTCTCCCTAAATTGATGCTAACAAAACTTTTAAGTAATAAAACAATAAGATAACTACTTACATTGTCAGGAAAAAAAGTTTAGAACCTAAGGATTTATCTATGTTGTTTTCCTCCTCTGCTGCTTTTTCAAGGGTAGTCTTCATTTTGTCCTCCATGCCTTCTCTTCTCCCCCTGGGCCTTGAGGGCTCTTGTGAAGGCTTCCTGTACTTTGCTGACCTTTCTCCTTCTGCTGCATCTTGAGGTCTCCTTTTGAGCTCTGCTGCTGCAGATTTCTGCTTTGCTATAGTTGCTGTTTCTGTCTCCTTCCCTTTTGCTGCTGCTTTCTCCCCCTTTTTGTTAGCATCTTCTTGAAGAGTTGCTGTAAGGGCTTCAACTGTAGTTTTGAGAACTGTGAGCTCCAAGGAGGTGAGTTATTGTGCAGCTGTTGCCTTTGCAGTTTCAACTTGCAGCTTGGTTTCCAGTAGACTTAGTCTTTTGTCATTGTTAAGAATATGTTCCTGAAGCTTCCTTTGAGTGACTGAAGTGAGGTCTACAGTCTATACAGATCTACTGAGTGTTGTCCTCTGAGTTTGTTGAGATTTGAGAAGCAGTGCCTGTACTGTCGAAGACTAAGGGCATTGCTCCGTTGAATCTGTTTTAGAAGACCTTCAGCCATGTCAGAAAGGATATCATGAAACTCTTCAAAGCATTTGTTCCTGGTTTCCTTTTCTGATGCCAACTCGTCTGCAACTGGTTCCAGTTTGTCAAGAAGATCTTTAAAGGCATTTTTAGTCCATTGATGCATGTTGTATACTTCCTGATCCAGTTGTTGTAGCCTATATTCCACTGTTGTCTCTTGAGATGATGGAGAGGGCTGCTGTGGTTGAGTGATCCCAGTAATGGCTGTGTTTCTTGCAGTGGGGGATGGTCTTTTCATGTACTGTTGCCAACTTGATTTCTTCTAATGCTTGTTTCAGATTTCTGGATGCAGTCTGAGGAGTCATGGGTATATTGGAGATTGCACCATACAGCAGACCTTGTGGGAATCCCACAAATGGAGTGTCTGCCCTAGTCTGGTTTAAACCGAAGGAGGGTAGGGGCGGAGTGAATAACAGATTCAGAGGTGATACACCTTGAGTGTGCATATTTTGCTGACTTGAAGGAGTATCACTCACCGGGTGGTCTTTGATTGCCTGTAGTGTCATCCCTTTAAGGAGATATCTTTTGTAGTCTGCCCTTTCTTGACTGCAGACGTCATTTCAAAGCCTTCGTCTTCAATTATGACTACTTCCTCCATTTGTGTTGTAGTTAGGTCAAGGGTTGTGATTCCTCTTAATGCTTCTTGGTGAGTATGTTTCTCCTTTGTAGATGGTTGAATTTCTTTGGTTGCAGTAGTTTGCTCAACCTCTGATGCTCTTTCTTCTAAAGCAGGCTCTGTTGCTGTTGATCCTTGTGTTGCTGGTTCGTCTGCCTCTGATGCCTCTGCGATTGATCCTTCTGCTTCTAATTCCACTGCTGCTGTTGGTTCTTTTTCTGGTGGCTCTGTTGCTTTTGGCTCTTTTGCTGCTGGCTCTGCTGTGGGGAGTTCTTCAATACCTTCTCTAGCAACTTCATCAATCATTTCATCATCATCATGACTTTCTTCTTCCTGATGTTTGTCATCATCTCCAGGAGATGCTTGTCCATCAATTTTTTCAACTCTGTTTCCATCTCTGGTGTGTGGACAAACTCCACAGCTTGTAGTTGAGCCTGCTTGTGCCTCTTTATCCTTAGAGTTGAGTCCTTGATCTCTAAGGCTCCACTGAAGAGGATGAATGGTTTTGTGGGCCTCTTCTTTTAGGTAGCCTCCTTTCCTTTGGATAAGTATGAGCTGCTCTATCTCAGCTTCAGTCATATTATCTACAAAGCCAATTTCTGTGCTAGTTCCATCAGGATTGTCTGTATCTGGTGGTAGGTCCTAATGGAATCAACTTTGGCCTCCTTGCTGTAGTCTTCTGCTTTCTTTTTAATGGAAGGTTATGTTTCCTGATAAACTCCTGTATCATGGATTCCTTTTCAGGTTTGCCCAGCAGTTTATCTGTCTTTCATCTGTAATTTGTCACCTTTTCCTTTATTGCTTGGACGGTCTACAGAGCTTCTTGTATTGGCTTGTTTTCTGCATCTTTTGTTGTGGTTGTTATTATAGCCCAGACTTTCGATGCTGTTGAGGGGTATCCTGCTTCAACTCCCACTAATTCCATTCCAATAGTAGAGATTGGAATGAGTGAAATTGTGTATGATTCCACCTCAAGTGCAATAGACATGATTATTAGGGAGACTGCAGTATAGGTGTTGAAGGGTTGATTAGTCTGCATCCTTCTCAGGTTGGCCTCGATATCTTCTATCTCCTTTCTTGTGTATCCCTGAGCACCTAGCTCCTATCTTAGTTGTGCCATAGGTCCTTCCCTAATTTCCTGATAGATCTGCTGCGCTTCAAAGATGAGTTGTTGGAGATTCTCACCGGCCCCTGCCTTGAGATACTCTAATGCAATGTTTGCATCATGAAGTACAGCTATTTCTAGTTTCACTGGAGGGATTGTCTTTGATGATGTCCCTTCTTCAATGGTTGCAAGAGGAATTATTTCTAACTCCAACGAAGTACAGCTATTCCCTTGCGATGACTGCAGGGATTGGCTGTGTTATTTCTTCCTCTCGAGTTGCTGATTGTGCAGTCGGTGTCCTTGACATGGTCTCTTCTGCTTCTTTAGAGGTCTAAAGAATTAGCTTCCTTTTTGTAGTCTTTATTCCCTTTTCTTCTACAGTCTGCTTCAGTCTGCCTTCTGTAGGCTTCTTGGTGATTTTCTCTTTTGCCTTATCCATGGCCTTTTTGAGAGGCTGATCTGAGGCTATTGAAGTGGTCTGCACCTCCTTTGCTTTCCTTGAGAAGCCAACTGGTTGCTT
This sequence comes from Drosera spatulata, assembly GCA_035668315.1. Lineage (NCBI taxonomy): Eukaryota > Viridiplantae > Streptophyta > Magnoliopsida > Caryophyllales > Droseraceae > Drosera > Drosera spatulata. The sequence goes on from JAOVYX010017189.1 coordinate 19,608, forward strand.
CCAAATCTTCTTCACATCAATTTGTTTTGCCATAGTCCATGGCCTTCCTATCTTGTTTGAGAGTTTGAGCTTTTTTTTTAAGATGATGCTGATGACTCTACCAAAAATAGGTTGTCTGGCCTCCACTGATTTGGCTAGTTGATACATCAAAAGCTTTGCCCGATTGATTTTGTGCTTTGTCAAGACTGCACACATAATCTCCTATTGATCAAAGATAATTTGATCCGTTGAGAATTCCCTTGACATGATGACCTTTTTGACCACGTTTGCTAGCAGCTTATGTGGTTTTGACTGGTACTTCTTCATTGTTCTCATCCCTTCCTTTTGATGATCTTCGCTCAGCATCGCATGTCTTCTGTCGCTCACCACTGAGGCTGTAATGTCTCGGGGTCCTTCATTTGAAACTTTGAACAATTGTTCAAAGTCCTTGGGAGAAATAATAATCCCAATCTTCTTACTGGAGGTGTATGCGATGCATTCGAAGGTATCTACCACCTTCGCCTTCTCTATGAAGTTAAGCACTTCTTCATCGAATATTCTTCTGGTCTTCTCACATAGGTATTTCAACCCAGCATCTTGTATGAGTTCTGTAATTTCTTTGACTTCATCAGATTCCCTTTTTAGGGTTTCGAAGTCCAGGACAACTCCAGTCTACAGCTCTATCTTCTTCGTTGGGCTACTTTGTTTTTGATCTTTGTCGCTCTTTGATGGTGTTTTAGAACGGGTGGTGGCCATTTTCTAAAGTATTCAGAATTGAATTTTATAGCTCGTGAAAGTTAGGAATTGAAAATTTGAGCTAGGGTTTGCAGTAGAGGGTAAGAGAGAGTAGGAATATTTAGAGGGAGAGAGAGAGAGTAAAAGTGTTTTACCCAATTGAAAGTTACCGTTGTTATTTCAAAAGGTGACCGTTACATAATTCCGGTCATTTATTTGACTGTTGCGAAGATTTACACAGATAATTATGATAACGTTTCTTTTCCGAAATAGAATTATAGTATAGTGAAAATTAATGCTAGTCTGCATCTTACATGTGCAGTAGAGCATTTTTGGCCATTTACTCATTTAAATCAATCATACCCAATTTACCTCGAAATTGGATAAATTTACTCTCATCGAGAGGTTTTGTAAAGATGTCTGCAATTTGTTTTTCAGTTGGTATATATTCCAATTTGATATGACCTTTTTAAACATGATACCTGATAAAGTGGTATCTGACATCTATGCGCTTGGTCTTTGCATGAAAAACTGAATTTTCTGAAATTGCCATTGCAGATGTGTTGTCACAAAATATTGGTGATTTTAAAAACAAAATACCATAGTTTGCAAGTTATGACCTCATCCATAACACCTGTGCAGCACAGCTTCCTGTAGCTATGTATTTTGCTTCTGCAGTAGAGGTTGAGAGAATAGTTTTCTTCTTGCTCAACCCTGATATCAATCTTGCATCAAGAAATTGACATGTTCCACTTGTGCTTTTTTTGTCAACCCTATAAGCTGCGAAGTTTGCATCTAAATAGCCTGTTGGTGTGAAATCTGATTCCCAAGGATACCAGACACCCAGATTTGGAGTTCCCTTGAGATATCTCAGGATCCTCTTTACTACAATGTTGTGGGATTCTTTGGAATCAGATTGATATCGAGCATAGACACAGACTGAGTATAGGATGTCTGGTCTGCTTGCAGTTAGGTAAAAAGTGATCCTATTATGCCCCTATACATTGTTTGATTTATTCCTTTCCGGCTCTCATCCTTGTCTATTTTTGCAGCTAAGCTTATGGGAGTTTTCATATGACTTGCATTTTCTAGGCCATATTTATTAATTATATTCTTTAGGTGTTTAGCCTGATTTTTGAATATTGCACTATTAAGTTGTTGAACCTGAAAACCTAGAAAGTATTTCAGCTCTCCCATTAAACTCATTTGAAATTTTGATTTCATTAGGGTAACAAATCTTTCACACAGCTTATTATTAGTGCAACCAAATCTAATATCATTTACATAGATTTTCACTAAGAGTGTATGCTCCTTATGTTTCTTAAGAAATAAGGTGGTATCTACCTTTCTCCTCTGAAAATCATTTTCACACAGGAAGGTTGAGAGGGTTTCATACCATGCCCTTGGAGCTTATTTTAAGCCATATAAGTCTTTGTCTAATCTGTAGACATAATATGGATGTTCAAAGTCTTGAATTCCAGGAGGCTTTTCAACATAAACCTTTTCTTGTAGCTTTCCATTAAGAAAGGCACTCTTTGCATCCATTTGATAAACTTTGAATCTTTGGTGTGCAGCATAGGCAAGGAACATTCTTATAGCTTCCAACCTTGCAACAAGGGAAAATGTTTCATCAAAGTCAATCCCTTCTTCTGGTGAGTAACCTTTTACTACTAGTCTAGCTTGTTTCTAATGATTATTCCATTCTCATCAGTCTTATTTCTGAATACCCACTTGTAGCCAACAACCGGATAGTTTTTGGGTCGAGGCACCAGATACCACACTTCATTTCACTGAAATTTATTCAATTCTTCTCGTATGCCATTAATCCAGTTTGGTTCACTCAGAGCTTATTCTACTGTCTTTGGCTCCATTCCGGATATAAAACAGACTGATAGGCACTCTTTGGTTGTTGTCCTTCTAGTCTGCACTGGTGCATCTTTGTCTACAATGATGACATCTTGTGTATGTGCCTTGATCCATTTTCTTTTATCTTTCTGTTGATCAATAGTGATCTCCCCCAATTTTTGTTGTATTGTGGGCTGTTCTGGCTCTGCTGTCGTGATATTTCCCTCTGTATTTGCACACTGCTAATCCTTTTTTGCAACATCAGAGCTCTTGTCTGCATCCTGTTCATCATCTGCCTTCCATCCTTCGAAGATGACTAGAGGTGCTTCTTCTTTTCTGTATTCTCTCAGTAGGTTTTTGTTCCCTGTCATGTGTCCTGATGTGTATAAAAACACACATCGTTTCTTTATTCTATACATTTGTTTTATTCCTTTTGTATTGTCTAAATTATATTTTTAGTGTCTTTTTGTCTTGGAATGTTGGTACTGCTCTGCTTTCATGTTCTTTGGCATATTGGCTTGGAATTTAAGGTAAAAATGAAGAAGGATGAAGAAAATGACAAACCATGAACTCAAAAAGCCGTATTTCACGTTTCATCATCATTGCACGTGCTTC
>JAOVYX010017190.1:0-22781 GCA_035668315.1 Drosera spatulata
GGGGGGGAAGAAAAAGATCGCTAACATAAGGTATGGAGCCCTGCATTACACTATCAACCACATGTCAACATGTCATACGGGTTCACACCCTTCAAAATGCGAGTGATTTGCAGATCTGGATCCAAAGTCTACTCCAAAAGCCAATGAAATTTTCAAGTTGTTCAGTGGCTATAGAGTGCATGAAATCTTACATTCTAACATAATCAAGTCATAAGAAACTAATACCACAACCAACCAAGGAGAGAACACATATCAGTATGACACATACCTCCACATAGCACTCTCGCAGCTTGTCCAGTGATAAATCAGTAACTTTCAGCCGAGGAGTTGCCCAACCTGATTCCCCTGTCACATGTAAGTGCAAGATGAAAAAGTCAACAGAAGTCTTTTTCAGCAAGTTGCAGCAACACACCCACACTTTACAAAGAAAGACAACGTAACTTGTAAAGGAGCCAGAATGGAACTCATGTTGTTCCAGTTGTATGGAATGAATAAATATAGTTCCAAGTTTTACATGAGCTGGATATTCAACTTCTTTAATTGGCCACAGGCTGAGATGGTCTCTAAATTAGTGGTTCTCAATTACCATAGTCTAAGTCTTGCAGCAAGCGCTGGTTCCTCCTTTCTTATTTGCAAGCAGAAGAAGCTAGTATATAACAATCGGGGATTAAACATCATCATACCTATAAACTCCATCACCAAAACATGAAGTCTCAGAAGATATGGAGTAGGACAACGGATTCCTGCAGCTTTTAGCCTGCAGAATCCAGACACAAAAAATTGAAGGACATATGAGAAGTCGAAGAAGACATAGATGCTTAAAAATTGAATCTCACACTTAAATCTAGAAATTATGCTTCCTGCGGGTACGATTAAAAGATTTCCATTCTTGTCAAATTACCAGGCATATCATAGAAGATATAAAATAAGCAGCAAGACATCGATTCCACCAGAGCCACGGCCAAGAAACAACGACTCCTCCTCTTTAGTCCATAAACAACATAAAGCACGTAGTATAGTTGTAATTGATACCATTTTGGCCCATGTTTTCACCATTTTGCGAGGATTATGCTTGCAGTATCCATGCCTGAACCGATAATCACCTTGCACATAACGATCCCTGTCTCTGTAACCATTCAGAACAGAATCTTTGTCATGAAATAATATCAAATAGCAGCAAAGAACAGCACTGGCAAAAAGGTTCACCTGACTCCTAAGCATGGAGAAACATGATTACAAATATTAACCAATCTGATCATACACAATATTCTACTTACTTGAACACAAGAACAGAAGTTCTGTATACTTTGATAGCCAATTCCTGACCATCAGACTTTGTCGCATGATAAACATTTGCCTGAGCAAGGAGAAACACCGGACTATTATCAAATTCTAATAGAAAAGTAAAAATGCAAAGAGGAACTCCTTGAAACCACATACGCAAGACGACGCTGACACAAATAAGGAAAAGCACCTCTTTTCCAGTAGATATGCAGCCGTTCATGTCATTGAACACACCACGATTCAACGTTTTAAAAAGAACCATTCGTGTTCTCGGGTCAATCGCCTGCAATACAATAGCACCATCATATTCTTCCGTACTAACTTGCCCGATTAATTCTGTGGCGTTCACCGACTGGAACTTTTATTAATTCACCTGCTCAACTGTCGCGCGATCTGCTTTCTCTGTGTTCTTAGTTTTACCGATTGCCATGTCTCTCACACTTCCACGAATGGCGGTGGTCACGGAGTTGGACATGCCAACATTCACTCTTCCTTCCCACTCCTGCACCAGCAGCATATTATAAGAGAGGTAAATCTCAACTATTCACACACTTCACAGCTAATACAGCAGGGAAAATGATCATGTAAACCTATTGTCAAATGAAATAATTCCGGCAGATGAAATGAGACATAATATTATAATCTATGTGTCGCCCTATACAGATACTTTTACATTGATTGATGAATAGTAAAATGAATCTAATTTGTACACTTACACTAAAAAATAATCTAAACGAAATGATAAGATGTCGTCACGACCTGCTTTCAGCAACGCATTCATCTCGATTTTTTTTATTTTTTTTTTGGGAAGGATGATTTCTTATACCTCGAGTGGAGAAGCGCGGATGTGAATACTGATCTTCTGGCTGCGATTCGACAGCGGCTGAAGCGCAGACGAATTCGGCCTCGAATGGACTCCGCCGTCTTCGTCGTCCTTCAAGTCAAGCCAATCCAACGCTTCTCCGATTTCCGAATCCGACGACAACTCTTCATCATCATCTTCATCATCGAAATCAGCCTCGTCGTGTTCGTAGGGGCGGGATTGGTCGATGACCTTGTCCGCGTCGCCGTTGCTGTCGGCGGCTAGTGGTGGTGGTGCAGGTTGTTCGATGTCGGCGGTCATGTTTGGTTTCGGCGGCGGCGAGGGTTCGAGGTTCATCGTAGTCGATGAAAGCGGGAAAAAGATGTTACGCCCTAACTTGGATAACAAGGACGTTTTCCGTTTTTGTTCGGCTGCTCAAGCAGAAATGAAAATATATATAAAAGATCAATATAGTATTAATCAATAAATTATTGTGATATCTTTTTAATCATTGGATAAAACACAAAAAAAATCAAGATAATTTCACAAAAAAATCTCAGCTTTTCTTATTTATAAAAAGATTATCCAAATCATATGAAATTTACATAATAAATCCATCGACTTTACTAAAATTTGATATTTTTCTTTTTTTCCTTGCTTAATATTTTCACCCTTACACTCCTTACACTTCAAATAATGATCATTTTGGTTTGAGTGATCGAATTACAAAAATTTAATATAAAAAATTAAAAGAAACAAAAAAATTGACGAAAGTGAAAAAATAATGTGAGGAAAAAAGCTATGTTTTTAAAAATATAATTTGATTTGAGTGAAAAATAAAAAAAATAAGTCATTCAAAATAACAGTTTTACTAACGATAATTGTTATTTTTGAAAATACCATATGATTATATTTTTGAAAATATCATATGATTTGGGTAATATTTTTGAAAATATCATATGATTTGTTTAATATTTTTGAAATTTTTATGTGATTTGTGTAGTATTTTTTTTTTTTTTTTTTTTTTGTAAATATGAAGATTTGATGTGGGGTTTTTTTTTTTTTGTAAAATTCCTAAGATTTAAAATGATTATATGTAAAAATTTCAAAAAAAACCGACATAAAAGTTTTCAAGAAAAATATATTTTACCTCCTGTATTTTAGTTCGGGGACAATTACATCCTCATACTTTTAACCCTTATTTTTGGTATTAACCTCCCAATTTTTGACATATTGTCTTTTTATTTTTAAAGTTCAGGGGGCTATCTTCTTATTTCAAATTTCAGGAAACTACATATAAATCAATAAAAGTTTAAGGGATAAATATGATTTTCCCTTTTATTTCATATGATTATAATATTCAAGATTTTCTTTTATAAAATAACATTTTATTTAACAAAGTGTTTTTGGTTTGATTATTGATGGTTTTTTATTTATGTTATTGATATTGATTTTCACAATTTTAAACAATCATGCTAAAGAGATCCTAAATCAGTGATGGGCCTAAAATCCAATTTTGGATTGAGAGAAATAGATTTTAGATCTGATTTGGAAATCTAATGGCTTAAATACACATAACCTCGTACGTTTGCTTTCATTAGGTTTTTTTTTTTGTTTTTTTCCTGTTACGGTTACAATGGGAAGGTAAAATGGTTGGTTCGTACAAATGGAGAATACAGAGATGGCACTTGATGCAGCCCCGAGGTACCCAAATACTATACATTGACATTCCATATGATCTGAAAACCACTTTGAGAGCGAATTCTATAACTTCGGAATTGTCATTTAACTCGAGCCAAAACTGTACACCACATAGAAAGCTGGGTCAAGATATGCCTTCCGTGAAACAAACTATTTCAACAATCAAGCCGTGGCGAAGATGTCAAGATTCACCTACAAGCTACAGTATATATAGCCTATTATGCCAATTCGATACAGAAAGAGCTTCCACAACTAAGAGCAAACCAACGATCAAGAATCAAAACCTTCTAAAGTCTGGCGACGACTGCTCATGATACCTACATTGTCCATGTGACTGCCTCATCTTCTGATTTAAGGTAATTTTTTCTGAGATCACTTGGAAGTTACAATGGGATAGCAGCGGGATCTAGCTCTCTGAAACCCGCGAGAGCTTTTGGAAACTGCTCGCCATTGAGGAAACAGGAAGGAGCCTGATGTGAAAATCGGAACATTTCTTCTCTAGGAATAACCCTTACCTGCTGTGGACCTGAGTGGCGCCGGAATATGGTCTTGGAACAGGAAACCTTGACGAGTGGTATAATGGTCGTCCCTTTCTTAGCATCATAGTCCTCCAGAACTTCCACCATGTCGTATTTGTGAATCAGTTCACGAGATGTGAGTTCGTTCCACTCGGGAGACCAGTTACGGTACAGAGCCCAAACATCGCCTTTCTGGGGGTATATTTGGATCGCACCTGTCGGGCCTTTCTTCCACTTGACTTTATGCGAAAAGGAGACGGTGGATGTGGTCGTTTCGTGCTTTTTTGTTGTTCTGAAGTCCCCGCTAGTCTTGGAGAAACCACGGCCCACCCAGTTGGTTCGTCCGAACTCGACATTGCCTTTGCACTGGAGCCAACTCATTCGCATCCTGAACGGCCTTCTAGAGATGACTCCATCAACCAGAGCATAGCGGCGGGGCATCCCATCATCATCATCGTACACTGCCCAAACCTCTTTCTCACCGAAACATTTTTCAGTCCTGTCATCGTCAAAGTCATGAAGTTCTGTATCCTGAACACTCATTTCCAAAAGTACTGATTCGACGTCTTTAACAAATCCAGGATTGGCTGGAACCGCGGGCAAGATGGTGCTAGGTTTATCCTGGTGCTCACTTTCCATGCTGGCATTATCCTTGTGTACTTCACTCTCGAAGCCATTTCCAGTAGGATTCTCGCTGCTGTCAACAAGAGTATCCGTATTCGGTTCAGCAGTAGGCTCCAACTTATCCTTCTCTTCTATGCTAGAAGCTTGTAGCACAGGCGACTTACTATACTCATCCAGCTTACTATCAGATTCAACCTCAGCTCTTTCCTTGGTGATCTGCGTTCCCAATAAAGATGGCTCTCTGCTATCACCTGGATGTTTCATACTGTGATCACACGCCATTGCAGCTTCGACAGTCCCTCTCTCAAAACTCTCCGGCATCGGTCCAACTTCTGCTCGAACTCCCATGCCCATTTCATTGGTAGTCTCAGTTGTATGGCCATTTGTTGATTGTCCATTCAGAGAGCTTCTTTTTGGGGATTTTTCACTTTCAGGAGTAGAATGGTTGGCTTCAAAGTCGTGACTTCTTTTGATACCCTTGGTCACATCCTCCATCTTGAAACTGGCTTGTGTCTCTTCACGTGTAGCTTTCGTGGCTGAGGAAGTTGGATAACCACCTGCAATATTTCGGACATTAAAAATTCTGGAGAACCATAATGTCCAGAGCGTCTAAATCAGGGCTGCAAATAATTCAATGTACTTCACGGAAATGCTGTATAATCTGGGGTATGATACTGCAGTTAAGAGCCACTTCAATATAATCACCATCAATTCTCTAACAGATGATCGTAGGGTATCTTAAAAATGAGCAAGTTTAAACTCATTCCGTGAGATATAATGTGTGCTGGAGAATACGGAAAAGACAAAAAGAAGCAAATGCCACAAAATTTTTGATATACCCTTTAAAGGAAGTTAAATTCTAGATAAACAAGCAATCACGAAATTGGCAAGTTGAACATGACGGTACTCTACAAGCTGAGGTGATGTACGAGGGATTTCTTCCAAAAGGATTCTTTTAGGACAAGAGAAGCACCAAGATGACAACATTCTCTTAATTCTTGGGTAAAATAAAAAAAAGTAGCATGCCAGCTGTTATTCTAAGAAGTTGGCAATACAATGAAGATTATTACCAATCATAAGAAAAAAAAAAAGAAAAAAGATTATTACCATGAACAGGAGAGTAGTCCATCCCTGCAGTTTGGTTCAATTCTTGTTGCTGCGGATGAGAAGATCGTGTCTGATGAATCATTCCAGGAGGAGGTGCCATCTGTATGGCCATGAACGGTTTCTTGCAATTTGGGCAGAGAAGCTGTTGATCAAGGTAAACCTTAAGGTACTCATACTGTGTCCAACAGCTAGTACATGCAGTCCAGAATGAATCAGTTTTAAGTGAGCCAGTATGAGGCGGAGCAGAAAAGCGACATGGGGCACTCGGCTGATTCCTGATGTTTGAGCTAATATCAGTAGCAGGTGCACAGAACCCATTTCCACCAGCTATGCCAGACTTACGTGCAAATGTAACTTTCTGATATATTACCCCCTGATTCCTCTTCTGATCGTACACCATTTTCTTTCCTTTATCGGACAACAAATTCCAAGCTTGAGAAACGATCTTAAATGCGCCATCAGCACCAACTGATTTGTTCTTGTCGGGATGAAGGGCCAAAGCAAGTTTACGGTAATGCTTCCTCACTGTTTCTTCATCAGCTGACGGATCAATGCCAAGAATTCCGTACCAATCAATTTGTCCATTTATCTTCCTGTCAGCAGTGATGTATATGCCGAGAGCAGCAAGAAACTCTGGGAGACCATCAAGTGAGGGAAACAAGGTTTGAGCTCTCAGAACAAGCTTTTTAGCTCCCGTGAAATCTCGCTCTAGAAATTTCTTCTCTGCAAGTTCTTTAGCCTTCGCTGCCTCATTCTTATTGCCTTCCATCTCTCAAATAACTTCAGTTCTGTGTATCAAATTAATTATCCTTATAAATATCCAACGACGAGGAAAAGTCTCCCGATGCCTCACGGAGCCGAAGGTAACATCACATTTCCTAGAATAAAAAGAGCCACAATAAGAAATCCCGATATACAATGGGTAAATCCGATGTGTCATAACAAGCAACCAGGGCTGTCAGGATTATGATGGACTATGTCTTATAATAGATCAAACCATCGTGGGAATGCAGTCAAAGGAAATACTCCAGAATCTAGTTAACCTAGACCACTAGCAAACTGTTCATATCACATTTTAAACGGCACATGAGGCTTCCATAAAATCGACCATCTCCTGGAATGAATCCATTAACCAAAAGCCCAAAGTCATAAGGTAATACCTTCATAACATTATTCGTATCTAAATGCACAAACAACGACAATGCCTTTCTGCTTGAAGTGCCGACATCAACCGATGCTCATTACCATATATTCCATCCGTCCTATAAAAAATACAACGTTGCATCATCACTGTACTATTCAATATGTATTTTAAGGAGCTTCGTTGTTTATCTTAACGACGTAAGAAAAATTACATCACTAGCCTAGGAATGAAGTACATAACTTAAACTATCATTAGTGTTTCACGATAATTTTGCATAAAACGATGTTTTATGGTCCCGCAAACGATTTGTAGCATGAAAAATTTTATTGCTTCGCGTTTATTATGTGACGAGGTAGTACTAACTAATAGATGAAGTAAAGCGCGAACACATAATCTCTAGCTACTTATATCTAGAAACCAATCCATGAAAAGCTCAAGATATGACCGTAGGCACAATAGATAATAGAGGGATTTGACAACACCACCACTTGTTGTTTTTCACAATAAGGCATCAACCAGTCAACCACAATCTTATCTGTTGAAATAAAAGCACCACAATATATCTATTGAATTTGTTGCCTGTTCTAAATAATAAGAACCAAACTCCTCGCAAACCTTACAATTACATACTGATAAAAAATTCCACGCTGATAGTACCTATCGATCCCACATTCGAGAAAACGAAATTCCATACCATTTGTGCAAGTCATCTACAGTCCATCAAGCTAACGCCCGGATAAAAGTTACACATCACATATCGAACTAACAATTCGAACTCGACAAGGCAGCGAAACACAGAGCAGATACTACTCATCTTCGCATCAAACACACAACCAAGCATATTTAAATACAAACACCGGATACCCAGATGCGATAATCCACTCATTCAACGAAATTCAACTAAAATATCGAAACCCATGAACACAAAATTGCGAATCCAAAGCGGAATCGAAGAGAAAACAAAGATTAACGAATTACCCAATTTGGGAATGCTAATTTCGGTGACGACAAGTGATTAATCGTCGAGTGATTTCTCATATTCGAAGTTGAATGTGAGAGGAATGGGAATTCGCAGCTTCGAATTCGAGTGTCTCGAAACCCTAGTAGAAGCGAAATGGGAGGAATTTTTGCAATAGTTTTATCCTTTTTGGGGAGAAAATGGGGCGAGGAGGAGTGAAGGAGGGCATTTTGGTCCAGCCGTCCAGGTGAAGAGCATCTAAAAATTAATGGAGTCATGAAAATTAAATTAAACTTATATAAACATCTAAAAATAATTAACTTTAGTGGTTCACATATATTTTTAAAAACATTCACATTAAATTATATTATCTTCGTTCCAAAATTATTGTATTGTTTTGTCAAAACGGTTTGTCCCAAATTGTTTGTAATATTTTTATATTTGAAAAATATTATGTGGTTAGAAATTAAAAAAGTTAAAGGGATAAAAGATTGTGTGATTGAGAATTAGAGATGAGAAAGGAGCTAAATCTAAATTTACATACATAAAATGAATGTTGTAATTATATTGGGATGAAGAGAATAAGATGTTTAACAGATGTGTTATAATGTGTGTAAAATTATAAAAAGTTATAATAAGAAATAAATAAATTTGATTAAATTATCGTATTATTATAACATTCGTTGTTTTTATAGGTCAATTCACTTCAACATTATCTATAACGAAATGTGAAAAGAAAAAAAGAAAAAGATGGAGATTCTAATGCAAATGCACTAATACATCATCGTTGTGAAAGAGATGATGTCATTGTGTATCTTGTTATTACTATAAAGTTGGTTTGATCGCATGCTATCTATGTTATCGAGCACGATAATGGTTAATGGTTCATTGTCGTCAAATAGACGAAAACATTATCGTGCAAATGGATCGTGTGCCCTTCAAAAACTAATGAAAATATTATCATTAATTATATTAAAGAATCATATTTAACTTGAATATGTTATGGTAATCAACAACTATCATCCATTAATTGATATGCTAACAAGAAACTAATACTAATACAAATACTCCTACTTGTTAACAGAAATCTAAGATTTCACTGTGCCAAAGGAAAATGTTGTCTTGCTAGTTCATGTTTGATACAATACGCACTTCCTTGTTAAGCGTGAAATGTATGGTAATACGAGCATGCTATTTTTATTTTTTTTCAAATTTGTTTTATTTATATGAAAATTCTCAATAATTTCAAATTGGATCACCTATTTTACACCCTTCAAATATTGGATCTATAACCGGTCAAGTATTGGATTTATAATGGAGAAAAGCCAATACAAAAGTTCCATGTATCCATCATCTAAAACCTCATCTAATAAAAATCTGGTCTAGTGGCTTTTGATCTATCCAGCTCAACATACAGGGAAAGTAAAATACAAAGCTGAGTATCAGGTATAGGATGCCAGGATCACCTAAAATCCCAAAAAAGATCAGGCGATAAACTAAACTACTACTTGGCATCCAATACACAAATGACACAAAATTATACTAATAGAGTAAGATTATGCTTACACAACATGAATAAACAACTCTCCGACTAATGAGATCGGAATAATCCAATCAACATCTTTATCGTGTGGATTAAAAATGAGCAAAGTGTCTCCAAGGTTCGGTTACTCAACCAGTTTAACAAATTGATCAAGTCCACACCGTCTAAGATTGATCATCCAAAGAGGGGATGACCCTTAACCCCACATAGCAAACAGCCCAATATGCATAAGGTTGAAAGTTCACATCCAAACACAACCAATAACGAAATTCAAGTTCACATAAAAACGAGTCTGTCACATGCATATAGATTTCGGGTCAATATCACATCACATCCATCACAACCCGTTACAAAACATAAAACACAACAGAAACACTCAGTTTCTTCATCCGAAACACCAACACGAATCAACATCAACCTCGCTACCCGGCATAGATATGAACACCGATCGCGATGAGGAAGATAGTGATGAGTCCGAAATATATAATCGTGTGAACGATGATCGAGGCGCCGCTGGTCTGCATGTTTCCGAACTCGACCACTCTGTGTCTCCCCGGGATCTGGAAGAGCAGTCCAGGTTGTAGAAGCACGAATAGGACCACCGCTATCACCACCGGACCCCAATCCGCCATTTTTGGACTCTGATTGAGAGATTGAACGCTTCTATGAGGAGAGAGTCGGTGAATTTGGGGGGTTGATTGTGGAAACTGGAGAGTGAGATTAGGGTTTGTGAGGGATTGCGTGTGGAGGGGATGGGGATGAATTGGGGAGGGTGTGGTGTGGTGTGGTGTGGTGTGATGTGGTGTTTCGAGATTCGTGTAACGGTTAGTGGAGAATTCCAACCGTACACGTTACCATGTGAGTATATATTCTAGTGTGTTGTGTGTTTGTTTTTGAAAGGGTAGTTTTGTGTTTATTTATTGATATTTTTCGTTTTATATTAATTGTATTATTTGTTTATGTAAGTAATGAAATTATACATGTTATAAATTATTTATAGGAAGATTAAATATTGTTTAATGTAAAATAAATTATTGTGAGAATGTTAATTGTACTTTTTGTTTTACTTTTTTTTAATACATTGTTTTTTTTATGGTTGGATATTGAGATTTAATGAAACCTTCAGACAGGACCCAAAAAGGATTTAACAAACCAAATGCAGTTAGCATTTCTCATTATTACGAATTGTGGACCAATGAAACCTCCGAGACAACTGGCATAGCCGTTTTCGAATTTGAAAACTATCCGTTCGGTCAATATCACAACCTCTCATATCTTATTCCCCTCGTGGCCTATGGAGGATTCACCAAACCCAAAGCCCTACGAAACCCAGCAGGATCAATTAATTCACTGATTTCCAAAACCAATGGCGCTCACTTACCCAACCGAGGAACCCAAGACCGAGATCGAAAGCCATCCATGATTCTCACCTCTACGATGATCATAACATCGTTAGCAAATTTTGCAGACGGAACTGTCGCAAACCGACCTTTTTTTGGTACTGTCTCCTTCTAAGCAAGCAAATTACTTTCCTGCACAACAAGGATGTCGAGGGAGAAGCCGAGACAATTACGACTTGGCTTTTGAGGATGGTGAATTTAAGGGAAGAAAGCTTTTTTATGAGGAATGTGATGCTGAGGACGATGTGGGTTTTGATGCGCGCAAGGAGATTTCCTCTGTTTGTTCCATGATAGAGTTAAATGAGGCGATCATGACTCATGATCGTGGGCTTGATCGAGGACAAGGGACTGTTTCGTCGTTCCCATCGTTCTGATTTGGCCCGTTGCAGTTGCTCAAGTTTGTCTAGTGAAAATGATGTGATTAAAAAAGGAAAGGAAGAAGCCGAGGCAGATGGAAAGTTGAGGGATTTCGTTTGTCACAGGAGAAGATGCACACTGATGTTGGTTATGGTTTGCATTGTGATCGCGTTGGTTGCATCAGTTGTTGGGATTTTGGAGATATCTGATGTATTTGGGGATCACACAAAAATCATTTTAGTCCCAACTTGATTTACAGGTTCTTGTAGTATCGATCCCACGGATTTGTGGATGCGATCATGTTGCTGCAGTACCAAACTTGCTGGAAATGTGAACTAGTACGGTGCTTGTATCCTTCCAGAAGAGTGGTTTCTTTTCTTTGGTTACTGTTGAACATCAAGGGCCGTTTGTCTAATATTCCCTCCATCCCATAACACATTACTAAATATCAACGTCTCATATAAATTAAAACATTGATAATTTTTTTTGATGTAAAAGTCCAAAATGCTTATACTTTATATCTTGATCATCTCCTCCATCATTATATATTCTCTTTCCACCCACTCATAATTTTTACTCTAATTTTTTTTACATCATCTTATTTCTTTTCTTACTCACTCACAATTTTTACTAATTTCTTCCTATCATTACAAGGGATATTTTGATAAAAAACATAAAGTCAATAAATTACTTAATAATCGTGTCCAGTCAACTCATACAATGTGACTGGGAAGGAGGGAGTAGTTATTTGGCCATTCCTGTTACTTGGCTTCTTAATTCTGTTTCTTACTGTTAATTTTGACAAGTTCTATGAATTGCGGGACAAATCCGTTTCATAGACAGAGTTGAGGTCCGATCTCATCGAAATACTTTCGAAAGTGTGCAGTCAGCTTGATGGAAGAACTTCAGATTAACGTTTTAGGCATACAAGTTTCAGTGGTCTGCCTCCTAAATAGAAACTCATACAATGATACAACTTGCACAAATTATACGATTGTTTTCTTACTTTTGTTGCGGTTGGTAAAGAATGATCCGCATACCCAGGTTGCCGCCTGAGGGCACAATGCAGTTATCAGATAAGTAACGCTTACCCACGATGGCGTTGTCAAGTAGCGGTCGCCTCGACAAGCACTTGAGCATATTTCCTTTGCACAATGTATTGCTGATTCTGATGGAAACATACCTACAGGAACCTACACCACCATACAGTAAACTCAGTGATCTAAGAAAAAGGGGAAAAGATGTTCGGCGAGAAAAAATGATTTACAGTTTATGGTTTAAGACAAGAAAGATCATATGGTAATAATCATGTCAAATACCTTTTCGAGATAATCATCTCTGATCAGATTTGTCCTAATCATTCCTGGAGTAACTGTTGTTATATTGATATCTGGTCCGATCTCTGTCCTTAATGTCTCACATAGACTTATAAGAGCTGCCTTACTAGCCTGCAGGAACCATATCATATATCAGGAGTTTTGAAGCCAAAGAAGTGAAAGCAAGGAAATCAAGCTTTAGGTAGATCGAGAAATAAAGATATAATCATTACGTTATATATGGCCGTCTTTGCAATTGGTAGCCATCCACAGCATGAAGCGATGACTATAATCTTCCCTTTGCTTTTCCTTAGATGCGGAACTGCAAAGTGTATGCTATACACTGTGCCCCAAAAGTTGATGTCCTGAATAGGAAAACACAGAAAACCCTGAACAAAAGCGATTGTAAAATGAGCTTTGCCAAGGGAAGTGTTGTTGTTCAAGTGATCTTAAATAGATCACCATAAGAGGAATGAAGGAAGAGATATCAGCTGTGTCTTCTATCATATCAAGCGGTCTCATGATTCCAGCATTGTTCACAAGATGGTCCACTGAAACATTTAGAACCGATGAGATGAATCATTTCGGATATGCAATTTAAGAGTGATAACGTAGCCAAAGACGACGGGATAACAAATTTTATACTCACATTGGCTGAAGTGCTGAATAGTGTGGTCAATGAAGCGCTTGCAGTCATCTTTCTTTGAGACATCTCCCTGAAGCACTATGGCATCTGGAGATCCCAACTCAGTAGATCTCTGACCAACTGTACGGAGACTATTTTCTTTGATATCAACAAGAGCTAATCGAGCACCTCGCCTCGCATACTCATAGGCTAGTTGCTAATTCATTGATCAAAGCAAGAAAAATCGTCAAACATGATGCAACAACTTGGTATCAAACTAGAACCATATCAAAAAAATCTTCAATGTTGAACTGACGCTAATAAAGAAACCATCATATCAGAAAAGAATAAGAAAATTTAATCATGATCATCAAGATGATGGCTGAATGCTACTGATTGTCTTGCAATTCCGTACCTCCTAATATTGCAAAAACTTAAGTATAAATTATGCGACTCAATGTTGAGGCCAACCCACTTAGGTTCCTAACTGACCTCGCCGATACCAGAAGCTGCACCGGTGATGAGGACAACTTTGCCACTGACATTTTCGACAGAGATACAACGCCACGCCCAGGATGAAAACTTGAAGATCGCATGAATAGGCAGTACAATCAAAAGGACTATGAGGGTCAATGGAGGAAGCAAGAGATTCAATAGTATGTGAATCATGTTGAATTGGCAGGCAGGGAATTTTGCAAAACAATGGGATAATACGTAATACTAGCAAATGGCAGTTGTCGAATTCAATTCCACATGTAACATAACTCATGGGCTAGGATAATGTCAGTCCAACTAATGTCACATGAGTCTACATCTAAGTTGACCAATTCTTTTCTTTTTCGTGTGTTTCTCATGTTCTAAACGTACTCTCCTTTCCAAAAATATTATGATGACAGCAACATCTGTATAGGGTGCATATAAAGTTTTTAGCGAGACCCATAAAGATGATTGGCAAAGTTGTTTCGCGTAATGTATTAATCAAGTGGGTCAATTGGGAAACAAATTTGAGAAGTAGTGTTGAATATGATTACTAAGAAGATTGCGGAATCTCGATGATCTTTTTTTCTTTTCTTTTCTTTTTTTTTTGGTTGAAAAGGTGTCTACTTGGACCCTAAATTTTATTGCTCACATCATGAATACAAGTGTTCACTACAGGCTCGGGTATGGTTGAAACCAACTCCATGTAGATGACAATCCGAAACATGAGCTTTCATGTTATGAGCAGCTGTATTTGCTTCGCTAGGCACCCACGAGCAACAAAATTCAGATAAGGAATTAGATAGAATCCGACAATCTTCTAAAACACCACCAAAATCAGACGAAGACTGATGGCATGTTTTCCTGGCATCCTGCTAAGTTCGGCTTGGAATGAAATCCAAAACGGATAACTGGACTACTTGTGGAGGGGCAACGGTTGTTCCTGTCAGGTAGGAGTTTTACTCTTATCCATTATAAGGGGAAGAAGGTGTCCTAAAACCAGGCTAAGCCAATGTTCTTGTGATCATCCCCCATGCTAAGTGCGATGTTTGGGGGCTTGTTTGGATGTAGGAATGATAAACAAAGTCTTGGTTTGATGATGGCCAAAAGTGAAACATGGATCGGGTTCGTTGTTAAGAAAATCTTGAGTCGGGCTTGCAAAATTCGAAGTCCAATTTGAGAATGGCAGTTTGGACGGGCCTCATATGAATATTAAGATGGAAAAAGTCTAATCAATTGGGGTGGATTGATTGACAACAAATCTTACGAGAAGATTTGTGAAAGATATTGTCTCACAAGATAATGATCAAGAAGATCAAGAAGATATCGTGGAAAAATATTGACAAACGATATTATGGGCTAAAGATATAGTTCTTCATTGTAAATTTGTTTTGATCATATTTTTCGTGGGATATCTTTACGATGCAAATCTAGAAACGTTGCCTATAATTATAGAGTGTATTAGTGACGCAGATCATATCACAATTGTTCAAGAAGAGATCTGGATGCTGGGGTTGAAAAATTCTTTGTTGTAATCAAGTTTATATAACATATGTAAACATAAATTGAGAAACATGTTCACTCAACATTATGTAACATAAATAAACACTATGAATCTGAAAAATATGAGTCTAAATCATGACGAATAATTAAAGTCTTGAGATTAAGAATACATTAAAACTGGTGTGTTTGCACGATGACGTATGATCTTGGCTATCCACTTTTCTTCGTTTTCCCTCATTGAGATCTTTTTTTCAACGTTTGTCCTTCTTCATTTTTTATCCCATGTTTTATCTTGTGATGAAATACAATCGACGTTGAGTCGATATTTGATTGCAAATATGTTGACATGTATTCAATGTTTTAAGTTTCACTTCTTCTTTTTTTCCCGATGCATTTGGTCATATCTTCCAATTTCACTTTTATGTTTCTTATTCTTTCATGTTCTCTTTGTCGATGTCAACTTGCAATGAACTCCCGGTATCGTTTATTTATATTCTTTTTAGTTAACTTGATTTGAAAAATCCGTCTCTGTCAGATTATCCTTTTGAGTAATTCTGGAGTTGTTGATGTACCTACAATCTGTGGAATTATCGATATAATATGTTGAACATCATTGACATTACATTTATTTGATTTTTTAAAATAATTTTATCATTAAATTCTTAACTCTTTATTTTCAGCTATTAGTTAGAGATATGCCCATCAATTCTTCGACTTTATTTTATCGAAAAAGACCACCGTGGTAGTTGTTGTGTCATCTTTGATCTCAACTTCTATTTTGTACCTGCTCGAATATGTTTATTGTGAGTAGACTAATAAATAGAAAGATTCGTAAAATCAAAAATGTTGGTTAGCATAATAAGAAGTTTTACCTTTAAGTGTACTAGGGTTCTGACCTGAGCAATTATCTAAAATTAAGTTGTTTCCCATTTGTATGATTTTATGACGACACTTTGTACTGGTTGCATGCACATCCAAAAAGCCACTTTCACTAAGTTTATTATTTATACATCTTATTAATAGTTATAAATAATTATAGAGTTAATTGTTTTAATTTTTCCAGCATGTTATTTCTTACACTACTTGGTAGAGTATACTCCAAAATTCTCGCTAATAATTTTTTTGTTTTTTGCTTTGAGTTGTTTTGAATTTCTTTGTTATATAAATTCCATTGACAATTTAAACTATAAAGAAAAAAATTCCATTTAGGATAATATTGTAATTTGAAAGAGGGCCACCTTGACATTGGCGTCCGATTTTCCTGCATAGAGGATAGATTCTATAACTAGTGTCAAGACAAGAGGCTATCAATTATATTTGCACGTACTTTCGCAAAAATTTTTATGATAAAAGAGTCAGCTATTTTGCAAAACAAAAGTTCTTGTTTTTTTGACATATCTTCTTCTGTAATTGTGACTATGGCTCTCGCAGCCATTAATCTTTTTGCTCACCTATGCTCTTTATAATCATCTTTCTATTTCTACGTCAATGGTTTTGTAAGATCCACAGGTACAATCTAGAGAGGGGGGAATGAATAGGTTGTTCTAAATTTTTGAGTGTAATGATTTCTTACGTGAAGACTGTCTACATGTTTCTGTAAGTCATATTTTCATTTCATGTATGGTTTTTTTCTGTGATGTGATTAGATCCTGTCAAAAGCTAATGTATTTCTAACCAATGGAGAAAACATGTCTCTTTTGGATTCCTGTTCAAATTTTCAGGATTTCTTTAAAAAGAATGGTGTGGGTGTCATGACAATCCGTGAACTTTTTGATTTCGTGGTGGATCCAAGCATTGCCGATGAAGATGTAGATACTTATTTGGAAGAGGTTTGCTGAGTTTACCTGCCACATTGCAGTACTTTGCATTTTCTGCTTTTTACCCATTTGCTGAAAAGTGGATTGTTTTGACATGGATGGTTTTGGAAATGGAATAGCTGCATTAAAAAATTTTGGCAAGGGGGAATGTGATGTCTGCTGAGGATGAAATAGCGGACTCTGTCTTTGTTCAGGTATGTCTCTCCAACTGATTTGACTAAGATATCTGTTTATGATGACTAGTAGTATTTCCTCATTCAACATTTCTTGAATGGGGCGTAAACAATATTATGTTAGTTCAGTAATGGGGTGTTGAGGTGGCCATTTATGGCTTCTGTGGAATACAATGTGTGATTTTTTTGCGCTGTCGCATGAATGGGGCACACAGTGCTACGATTTTCTTCTATAGAAACAAATACTTGAAAATCACCGTCAAGCTTAAACTTGTGCTAGCATATTGTTGTTGTACTCAAAATACTTGCTGCATATGTTGCAATATCAGCTGAGTTTGCAAATCTGTTTTCTTACAGTCATTCATCCCGAAGAGGCTAGAACAGGTTAAGCATGCCGAGGAAGATGCCTTCCGTATAACTAGTGGAAAGGACACCGGTGACATGTACTACAAGACGATCACAGGATTGAAGCATGCTCTTACTTCAACCCAGAGTGTTGCTGACAAAAACGAGCCAAATGGGAATCAAGAGCCAGAAACCGCTGAACCAGAAACTGTAAAACCAGATGATGTGTCCAAACCAGATGATGCGTCCAGCTCTTGTTCCAGTGAAGATGAGACCGAGGAAGTGAAGAAGGAGAAGGGCAAACAGCTGCGGATAAAAAAGCCGTGAGGAAAGAAAACAAGAAGAAAGTGAAAGAAGAGAAGAGGGAGGCAAGGCAGAACAAAGTTCCCAAAGCTGTCAAGAAGAGGAAGAAGAAGCTCGCTAAAGCTCACAAAACCAGGTAAAGAGATTCTTGAATCCAAATCAGAATGGTTGTGGCCCAAAACGATAGATCCATCGGCTGTCAATCGGACAATTATCAGGTTCTGAACCAGTGACAAGAATCAGCTGATTGATCGGCGATGTGTGGCAATTTTGCGAACCATAATTTACAGGTGTTGTAGAACTAGGAACACGACAACAGTGGCTATTGTATCTTGAGGAAGATGGATTATTTATTTTTAATGTTGCAACCTACAGACTCTCATGCTATGTACCTTATTCTACGCTGATTTTATAGTTTCTAAGGATTATATTACAATAAAAGATCCTTCTGCATACTGGAGGATTCTTCACTCAAATGGATGCTATCGGTTCAATTGTAACATGATCTTCCCTTTCCTTTACTATCTCTTCTCAAAATTTACATTATGTTGGATGCGGACAGCTATATCAAATGTCATAGACATTTTTTAAATTAAAAACATGAAAAAATTCTTTTATTCTACGCTGATGTTTTGACATCATTTATTATACCTCCAAAATATGGTCTCGAAGGAGGAAAAGTTCTCTCAATCCATATTGGGCTTATCCTGCAGGTAATAGGTTGCAGGTAATTTGTCCATCACTTAGGATCTTGTTCTATCATCTTTACCCTGAAAAATTAACTCGCATTTTCTATTAATTTCAAAACCGTCCGGTCCAAGAAAGTGACACTCAGTATTTTTCCTTCATGCATAAGCAACAATATGACACTGCATCAATGATGTGATCTGATATGAGTAGCACATGAGAGATTGAATCGTTATGCTTAATTTTAACCATTCATTTGCATCTTTTAATTTCAACCTTTACTTGAATCACTTGATAAAACTTGTGTCATTTCTTGAAAAGAAATTGTAACAAAAAATGAAGGTGAGTCATGCCTTGCCGCGAACAAGAGTGGGTAATGATGAAACCAAGCTTGCATAAATTACGGTCGTAGGTTAAATTTTTGTCAATAATGTCCAGAAAGCTTACTTGGATTCAAGCGAGCTTTATGAATTTCTACAAGATATGTAAATGTGTACCAAGTTACCTTAATTTGTCCATCTGGACCTCCTAGCTCCAAGGCAACCAAAGCAGAGACAATCGATTATATCTACCATAGTACTCAACATGAACATTCAACTATCGCTAAAATGCATCGAAAATTTAACAAAACCAAACCGAGAAGACTAGACGACTTGTTTCATAGGTTAAAGACAAAAAAGACGAAGACACTGACAATATCCACTTGTTACAGAACGTTCAACCATCATATAGGTTTGTTACAAATCTGAAGACAGAAACTTCTTTGTTAGGTTTGAAAAGGTAACAAAAGCATAAAAGCATAGACAGAGTTCTGAACTATGAACTCGCCGTGCAGCCAACCAGCTTCTCCTAGCCAAAATGCTTGGGCGTCTTGAGGAATCCCAGCAGCCAACCTGTTTCAAAGCAGGTCAAATAAGAACTTAATCAGGAAAGGAGTAAGACAGCAACGATAACATTGAAACACAGATCGCCTACAATTAATCCACTGTTTATGCAAGGACTATCCCATTCGCAGCATTAGCTTTCATCTGATGAATCATGAAAGTGTTATTTCCAATCTCAACATCATCTACTCTCTTTCACACTGGACCTGTTCAAATTCATGGATTACAGCATGTTTGCACGCAAAATTGGAAGGAAAAATATTGCAGGAAAATGTCAAATTCGACCCTTGGGACATTTTTACAACAGTGTACAAGAGAATCATGATTGTCATGTTTACAAACCCTCATGATCGCCAACTACAGGTTTCGAGTTGTTTAGTGAACATAACAAGTAACATGGGAAGGATTCTATATCAACCACGCACATAACTAAAACTCCTTGACTAGGCCAGGAAGGAGAACCAAGGGCGAGTAAGATGCACGATTAGACCAGCATTTCTGAAACAAACTACAGAAGATGAAACAATTGAAACCTACTCTTTCATGTACTTGCATAACTTGTTGATTAAAGAGAACAATCTGATCAACAGGAATGAACAAAACCTCAACTTCTATAATTAGTTCATTAGGAGTGCCAAAAAAGGGATATTACGACCAAGATCCAATCATCCGAAGACTGATAACTGTAACAACTAACAAGCTACCATGCATGAGACAGACTCCACTAACCAGATCAATCGTTAGTTACTTGAGAACTGACAATATCGCTTCTCTCTTCCTGCAATACAAATCACCACTGTTAAGCTTCAAATAAGAATGACTTCATTGAAGATGTACGAAGAAAAATTGAACGAGCTAGTTTGATTCAAGACCGACAGATATTGTTCTCTTGGAAGGAATTCCGCTACAATATATCGAGTAATGTTATTCCAGACCAGCACGATACCAATGCCATCAGGAACTTCAAGAGATGTAGACTAGAGACTGTAAGCTACAATTGGTATGCAGAAAAAGAAGAAGAAGTGCTATACCTGAAGTTCTATGCAGGCAAAGCATTAGAGATATGTGAAAGATCCAGGCCTTTTCGGGTTCCTTCAAACAAATGGCCAACGAACTCATCCAGATGTTTCCCCCTGAATGGCACTGATCCAATCAGAAAACCTCGCCCTTTGGAATTAAGAATCAACAAACATCCTCTGTACCTCTTAGTGGTCACAAGAAAAAGAGAGTTGATCATCTGCTTCCCTGCAGCACATAAGACATCTGAGCAAAGTCGTTTCTTGATAGGGAGAAGTGCCTGGAGCACAATCCTGACCGCCCTCGGCCATGTCCTCATCTTCCTATCCGTTGCCTCCCACATCCTCATCCTCCTTTCAGGCAGATCCTCCTCATCCTTGCATCCATACCTGATATGTCACTGTCTAAAAATAGTCTTAATATAACCCTTACATATAAAGTAGAGCAATCACCTCCAAACCCTGTCTTCACCATTCTCTCGGCGATCTCTCGGAAATCAGAAACCATATCAGAACAACCTACTTATGCCAGAGGCAACAGAAACGATTCAAACAACTGGCCCTCTGCGACGGCCGTACTGAAGCCGACCAGGTCACCATGAGCAAGGGGAGACGGGGTCAAGTACTTTGGTTTGAGAGAGGACAACCCCTTGTTCACAGGGCTTCGGACACTAGAAGAGTCTCAAATTCTTCTCGACTCTAGATTTGAAGACCTTTAAGACATCGTGTGCCCTATCATGAAATGAAACGAACTTCCTCAAACAAACAACAACATCGATGGCATTCTAGAACTGTGAGGAGACCTCACTCTAGAGAGAATCATTACCAGAGTTCACACGGATCGTTTCCTCCGGCGAGGAGAAATAGCCATTAGCGGTTTCAAGTTCACTTGGAGTCAGCGACTTCGTCGACATCGGAGAAGTGAAGGAAGAAAGGAAATCGGATGGGTAATCGAAAACGGACTCTAGAATAGCCATTATCGCATCAGCGGTGTGGCGGTGGTCGTTGTCGATGAGAATCGCCATTGATGCAGAGCTCTCTTTTTTGGTCTCAGTGTCGCGTCTTTGCTCTCCCGCTGTATCCAAAATCTTTTTTTTTTTTTTTTACGAGGATGCTCGGGTGATCTCGTGGGCATCTTGACTAATCCCTCGAATACTGATTCGAATTCAAAACCTTCAAAAAAAAAAAGTTGAGTCTAACACCAGTACACCAATCCAGGTTGAATCGTTTTATGTTTGTTTACTCACTCTCCAAGAAAACGAAATGAGTCAGTCCCATTATAAAATCAAATTGTGGTGCGGTGCGCTGCTTTATGGTGTGCAATAATCAATGATGTGATGGTTTGATACAAACGAGAGAAACGAGAGATCGATGATCTAGTGTGGCTAGGCTCGATAGACTCTTGGCTCTAAAGAGAGAAACTATATACTCTATGAGACTCTGAATCTGAGTATGAGTATGATGAGTTAGAACAATTGAATAAAATGGATGCTATATCACGAGATAAGTCAAGTGATTAGATCAAATATCTTTATTTAAGATGTTATTCGATTATTATCCGATGTAAGGATTTCGAATCATTTTCGAGAATGCAACACGATCAAGAGAGAATCACCAAATCTTGATCAAAGAATTTGACTAAAAGATCACCTTTTGTTTTTCTTAAAATGTGATAATATGTATCTCTCTCATCATTTTATACCCATTTTATAGCTAAAGAAGAAGAGAAATGAAAAAACTCTCATTATGATGAAAGATGAATAGTTGTAATTTACTATCATCATGGCACACCATAATGTCATATATCATGATTATACATCATGATTAGTGTAACCAATCAAATAATAATGACTTAGAATATGAAAAGTTATATGAAAAAATCTTATAACTTTCAAGCCATTAACTTGATCATTACTCTAACCCAAAGACAAACACGTGGGAATTGCTTTATATTCCAAATCATTTAATATAATTGCGGATTATAGTCGGCTTTATTTGTAAGCCAATTATCATTGGTTGTTGGGTTTATACTCTACTCCTAGTTGTTTTGAAATGACTATTTTCAATTGTCTGTTGGAGTTGTTGTTTTCCTTCATTATTATGGTAGAGTAAGGCTTTAGTATGGCGTAGTAGTTAGATCTCTTTCATGGATTCTAATGAGACGTGATTTCTGTATTAATTAATTTCATGTTCAATA